>PVJD01006048.1:0-104701 GCA_004026545.1 Mormoops blainvillei | reverse complement strand
TGGGGGGAGGGGGGAATGAGGGACATCTGTAAGAGCGTCAACAATAAAAAATGTAAAAAGAAAAGAAGTTAATTCAGCAAACATAAAAATGAAGAAAAAGTGTTGGTGAGGATGTAGAGAAATTGGAACCCTCACGCGTTGCTGGCGGGAATGTAAAATACTGCGGCTGCCACAGAACACGGTATGGCAACTCTTCAAAAAGCTAAACGTAGAATTACCATATGATCTAGTAGTTTGACTATGGATATGCACCTAAAAAAAGTGAAAGCAGGAACTGACACAGGCAATTGCACACTGAGGTCCCCAGCGGCGTTATTCAGAGTGGCCAAACGGTGCAGCGACCCAAGTGCCCCCAACAGATGAACGGATTAACGCGGCGCGATCTACACACACAACGGAGTATTATTCAGCCTTAACAAGGAATGGAGTTCTAGCACATGCTACGACGTGCATGTAACTTGAAAACATTATGCTAATAAGCCAGTCACAGAAGGACAACTATCGTGTGATTGCAGCTGCAGGGGTGTCCCTGTCAAGTTCACAGAAACGGAAAACAGGACGGCGTTTGCCAGGAGCTGCCTGGCGGAGGGAGTTGGTGGGGGGGTTGCTGTCGAGTGGGGAGCGAATTTCAGTTTGGAGAGATAACAAAAGGCCAGAAATGACTGTGATGGCTCCACAGCGCTGTGAAGGTACTTCATGCCACTGCAATTTCACTCCCATGTATAGAAACAGGAGGTTTGGACATGCATTTTCACACACAAAAAATTCACGGGTAGCATGAATAATAGCCCGAAAGGGAAAACAACTCAATGGGCCAGAGGCGGATATATGATAAACAAAATATGGCATGATCATACAATTAAATATTATTCCACCCTAGAAATAAATGAGTACTAACACATGCTATAACATGGGTGAGCCTTGAAATATTGTGCTAAGTGAAGGACGCCAGGCCAGACATCCTGACCACATATTCCATGAATATGTACAACGTGCATGAACTGTCCACAGTGGACACAACTAGAGAGACAGGAAACAGACTAGTGGTTTCCAGGGACTGGTAGAGGGGCAGCGGGGAGGGGCTGCATTTGGGATCGATTTTCTTTTTGCAGGGCTAAAAACAAAGTGAATTAGACAATGATGGTTTTTGCACAGCTCTGTGAACATAGGAAAACCACTGAATTGTATATTTTAAAGAGGGATTTTATGGTGTTTGAGTATAACGATGAAGCTGTTATTTCTTAAATGTCAAAGGATATTTATCACTCACCAGTCATTTGGAAAATCCTACACGAATAAGTCTTCCTGTTTGGCACAGTGAAGGGAATTCTCACTTGCCTGAAATTTCTGATAATATACTTCTCTCTACCCCCTAATTAGAAGGCTCCGAACCAAAGTTGAAATTCAACTACAGAAATTAGGATGGTTCCCACGGTCTCCTACTAAGGCATGCTTTATTTTTGCTTTATTTTTCTTTTTTCATCTTTTACTCTTCCAGTACTCCTGATCCTGATATTCTACAAAAATTCTACTTATATTAGTTTCCCAAATATGGCTCATTATAAGTCTCTTTAAATAGGTGGCGAAAGCAGCTCGCAAAATGACTTGCAAATTAATTATAGTTTAATATGAATATCAAATAGTATAACAATTGTTTGAAGAAATAAATGGGGCTTTGGATACATTAGATACCGTGTTTATTTTAACAAAATTGAAATGTATATACAAACGTGATGTTTAATGCATATTTACTGCTGATCTCGTTCAACAAAATATCTGATACTTGAGTTCTCTTTACAGAATGATTCTCGAAAGGTCATATATTCTCTATAACACTGAACATTTTTAAAAAATCCTTACCTGTGGATATGTTTCTTTTAAAAATTGATTTTAAAGAGGAAGGGAAAGAGAAAGGGAAAGAGAGAGAAAGAAACATCGATCAGTTGCCTCCCGCACGCACCCTGACCGGGGATAGAACCTGAAACCTTTCAGTGCCCGGAGCAATGTTCCACGCTACTGAGCCAGCCGGCCAGGGCTCTCTCTAACATTTTTGGACTTACAGTTTTTGTTTTCCAATCATAGAGAGTCAGAGAAGAGGCTAATGAAGATTTATGAACGTTGGTGATTATATCATAGCTTCTGACCTGCTGAGTACTCTCCGCTATGAGGGGTAACTCACAACTGAATCCAACGAAACAGCCCCCTACCCCTTGCCAAGGGCTTCAGGACTTAATTTCTTGAATACCTGTAGTCTTATTTTTCTCTGCAGCTATTCGATCATGTGCCTGTTCCAGCCCTGTATTTTTTATTTAACTTTTTACATCCAGAATATTTTGGTTTGCTCTTTTTTCTGGAGGTATAATTGACATGTTGTATAAATTTCAGGTGTACAAGGTGATTTGATAAATGCATATATTGTGAAATGAGCACCACAAAAGTCCAGTTAACGCCCATCACCATACCTAGTTATGAAATTTTTTTTCTTGTGACGAGAACTTGTAAGATCTATTCTCTTAGCAGCCTCCTAATCTGCAATGCAGTATTATTAAGTGTAGTCACATTGCTATATATTAACATCTCTGTGACTTTTTTATTTTATAACTGGAAATTTGTACTTTCTGACCTTTACTCATTTCCACCAACTCCCAACTCCTCACCCGTGGCAACCACCAATCCCTGATGGTCGGCCACCAGTCTCCTTTGGAAGTGATCTCGTTTCTCAATTTTCTAGACTACTTTTCAGTTACTGATATGGTCACCTTTTATATCTCTAGAAATCAAAAAGGTCATTTTATTAAAAATATCCTTTTCTCTTTTTTTATCCTTGGGTTAAACCTTTTGAAATCAGCCCTTTAGATGAACGCTATTTCTTGGCTGTATTTCTGTAAAAATAGATTGATGACAGATGATAAATACAAACATATGATTGATAGATAATATGCAGATAAGCGTAACGGTTGGGGCCTCGCTTTTTGTTGTGCAAGATAATGTACCATTTGAAATAAAAATTTTTAGGATCTATTAACTCTACTTATTATTCTATGGATAAACTACGCATGGGTGATACCCGGTCCGAGGTCCAAATTCTTCCCTTCCTATACTCAGCAAAGTCAAAGCACTAGTTATTGTTTAAGGGCTACAATTTTATCTGCATCTGTGAAGTTTTCATTTCAGATCTGATAAAGAGAAGTTTTGTTTATGACTCTATTCACTGCATACATCTTAAGTATTCATATTAAAATGACTAAAGTTAGACAAAATTTAAAAACGCCTAGGTCCTTGAAATTAAACACTGAATCACATTTATTTCGGCAAGCCCTGCAATGAAACACTTACGTATAAATCTAACAAAATGTGCACAGGATCTGTATGAGGAAAATAATAGAACTCTGTTGAGTTAAATCAAAGAAGAACTTAACAAATGAAGAGAGAGTCTACGTTCTTGGGGAAACTAAATATTGTCACAGTGTCTTTGCTGCCGTACCCGATCTATAGATCCTTTGCACCATCAGAATTCCATCAAGCTCTTTGATGGATACTAACAAACCGATTATAAAGTTTAAATGAACAGATAACACAATATTGAAAGAGATGACCAAGGTCAGAGAACAGACAGTGCCCGACCTCAAGCTTCGCTATAAAGCAACAGTGACCTAGACAGTGTGGCACTTGGTGACAGAATAGCAAATGGACCAGAGGAACAGAACAGCGTGTCCAGAAATAGGCCCCCATAAATATACAACTGACCTTTGACAAAGGACTGAGACAACACAAATGGAACAAATACAGTCCCTTCAAGAAATGGTGTTGGAACCACTGGACAGCCTAGTGGCAAGAAAATGAATCCAGAAACAGATCTTACACATCTCACAAAAATCAACTCAAAATGGATCCCAGACCTAAATAGGTAATGAAAAACTAGAAAACTCCTAGAAGGTGAAGGAGGAGAAGCCCTCCGTGGCCTTGGGCACAGTAATGCCTTTCTAGATACAAGCAAAGACACTACCCATGAAATAAATAATTGATGAGCTTGAGTTAATTAAAGTTAAAAACTTTTTTGCCCTGGCTGGTGTGGCTCAGTGGACTGAGTGCTGGCCTACAAACCAAAGGGTTGCCAGATCGATTCCCCATCAGGGCAAATGCTTGAGTTGCAAGCCAGGTCCCCAGTAGGGGGCGCACAAGAGGCAACTACACATGGATGTTTCTCTCCATCTCTTTCTCCCTCCCTTCCACTCTCTCTAAAAAATAAATAAATGAAATCTTAAAAAAAAAACAAAAAACTTTCGCTCCCCTAAATACATCAAGAGAATGAGAAGCCAACCCACAGACAGCTTAGCAGTTTCTTACAAAACTAAACATACTCATCATAAAACCCGTACACTCTGGCATTTACCCAAAGGAGTTGAAAACTTGCACTCACTCAAAAAATCTGCACATGAATGTGCCCAGCGGCATTATGCATAATCACCAAACCCTGCAAGCAACCAAGATGTCCTTCCGGAGGTGACGGATAAATTAAGTCTGGCCCCTCCAGACAACGGAATATTACCCAGTGCTAAAAACGAATGAGCTCCGCAGCCAGGAAAAGACATGGAGGGGCTGGTTGTACATGCACTTCGCTCAGGGACAGACGCCAGTCTGAAAAGGCTACCCACTGCAGGCTTAGTTAAAATGAAGCCTGTAGGATTCCAAGTGCATGACATCTGGGAAACGGCAAGATGCAGGAGGGGAGAGACCGGAGGTTTCCGGGGTGGGGGCCGGGGGAGGCGCGGACAGATGTAACGCGGGCTCTAGGGCCGTGAGAACATTGTGCAGTGAGGTAACAACCAGCACGTGCCGCCTCGCATCCGCCCAAACGTCCAGGATGTACACCACCAAGAGTGAGCCTCGGGTAGACTACGGACTTTGGGTGTCGCCACGTGTCGATGTAGGTTCATCCCGGGTTAAAAGCATGTAAATAAATAGAAATGTAAAAATGTACCCTTCTGGCAAGCGGCGTGGTGGGTAACAGGGGCGGACTTGCACGTGTGGGGCAGGGGACTCTCTGGGTCTCTCGGGCACGCATCGATGTTTCTCGCCCTCGCTTCCTCCCTCCCCCCCCCCTCTGTAAACATAAAAAAATAAAATCTTTATAGAAAGGATGGAACTGCTAGAAAAGTATTACATAAAAAAAGTAACTGGCATTATGTAAATCTGTGTTTGCTGCGTTAACATTTTATTTTAAGATCTCAATTTAACTTCGCGATTACGGTTTGTGAAGTGTGCAAATGTGACCTTTGAAAATTTATTTTGTAATTTATTACACAGTAAATCTGAATGCTCTCTTTTGATGAACTGTCTAGTAAACCTCTAAATGTTAACAAGTATAGAGATTTATGTAGCCCTCACAACAATTAGAATGAAGGCCAGTTTCACCCCCCCCAACAACCTCATATGGTCACATCCTTCTACCCTCTGAAGACCTTTTGTCTTGACTGTCACATAAACAGAAGCACAGTGCCTAACTGTCTGAGACTATCTTCTTCAACCAGCGAAACATATTTAAGACCCATCAAAGTTGTTGGGTGTGAGCAATTTGCTCCTTTATGAGTAGTATTCACTTCCTGAAGGATAGTTTCATATCCTTCACTCATAAGATCACTGTTAGCAATTTTTTGTGTGTGTGTGTGACTTGAAAAATGTCTGTCACTTCCCGCCTGTGTGGTGTTCAGGTGAGAACTCCACTTAATTCAAGCTGGTGTCCCCTGTTGGCAATGTGCCATTTCTTGCCGCTTTCAAGATTTGTTTATTTTTGTCTTTAGTTTTCAGAAATTTAATTATAATGTGTCCTGGTGTGGGTTTCTTCCAATTTATCCTATTTGAAACACTATAAGCTTCTTGAATCTGTGGGTTTATTTCTTTAGCCAAATTTGGGAAATTTTCAGCCATTCTTTCTTCAAATATTATTTTTCATTGATTTTTAGAGATAGAGAGGAAAGGACAGACATGAAACAGAGATATTGACTTGTTGTTCCACTTATCTATGCATTTATTGGTTGCTTCTTATATGTACTCTGACTGGGGCTCGAACCCACAACCTTGGTATATCAGGATGATGCTCTATGCAACTAAGCTACCTGCCCAGGGTTACTTCAGATACTCTCAGTCCCACTCTCTTCTCTTCAGTCTGTTCTTCCTGTGACTACTCCTCCGTCCACCTTCAAAAAGTCCTGTACTGTGGTTAGTGTGCCCGGGCAGGAACACCCAGGTCCTCTCACAATGACTACCTAGAGACTCTGAGTTGATGCTCTGTGCCAGGGCCTCTGAATTCTATCGACACTTTACTGAGCACTCAGGGGATAAATATAGTTTTGATTTGAATTTTCCTCATGGCATGCCCTGTAGGCAGGCAGGATATATGCTAACAAGGTGAAGAGAAAATCTAATAAAATTCAAGTGCCTACAACCTTGGAGGTTCTGTCTACGCAGTAAGGTGGGGGCACACTGAGATAAACCTCAAGTGGAGGACAATCACTGTGCCTTAATTCTTGTCACCCAAGGACATTTTGTCATTGTTTTATGAGAGAGGGAGAGACAGAGAGAGAAACATTGATGGGAGAGAGAAATGACGAACAGCTGCCTCTTGCACGAGCCCCAACTGGGGATGGAGCCCACGATCTGGGTATGTGCCCCAACTGGGAATCAAACCCGCAACCTTTTGGTGTACAGGACGACACTCCAACCAACGGAGCCACCACCCAGCCAGGGTTTAATCGTCTGACTTCTAAGAAGGAAGCAGCTCATTTGTGGACTTCATGGAATTTTGGTAGGAAACACGAAACACTATTGGACAAGTTGTGCTGATCCTTTTACGAAGTGGTCTGCAGGTGTCTTGATGTGGTGGGATCCGGTGCCGGAGAGGGGCCTCCCAGAGCTGGGATGATGGATGAGGTGACTTGCTTGTGATAGCACATCACAGAACTAAGGCTTCACTTCACGTCCTCTAACATTACGGCCTGTGCTCAGCCCCACCCCCAGCAGGCCCCCCCTAATACGTAAGACCTAAGAAAGCGATAAATGTCTGGTGCCTCTTTGTGTAGTTTCCATATTTACAACAAAACACCACACACCAGCATCAACCCCACCACCTTCTAGACAACTTCCTCTACAGCCCACGCGCATCGGGAATAAAATGCTCATTCGCTATGAGTAGAGCACAGAAGGAAATCTGGGGGTAAAGTCCGCATAGCCTCAGGGTCTGCACATCAACTACAACCTGGATTTAATGTAACAAACAAGAGCTCAATTTAACAGAAAGACAGAGCCCGGGCCACCCATTCCTATTTAGCCATTTCCAAGTGAAACTTACAACTTGGAAAATTCAGAAAATAAATGTGCCTAAGTGTTTTTGCAGAGGGCTTGACACTGGGGGCTCTGATTAAACTTTAATAGCCGGCAGGAGGTTTTGCCTAGCAGTCTGTGTGTGATCAGAGGCTCAGGAAGAAGAAAGACTTAAATCTTGTCCTCCCCAGGCAGAGTGTGTTTACTTTGGAACCAGAGCTTTGAGTCGAAATCCTCAAGCCTGAGAAGGTCTAATGACTTCTCTGAGACAGCAAGTTCCCTCCTGCATGAAAGGCGGGCATTCTTTGGAAAACCCAATGCAAAAGTCTGTGTTAAAGCCAAACGGGGAATGCAGAGAGAAAGGAAAGATGTCTGTTTAGATCCTTCTCTGTAAGAGAGGCTGAAGCACAATCGTCGATGGAAACAGGGAGTCAGAATCAGAAGTGGAGTGGAGGGTTTAACTGGGTGCGTTAGCTGGTTCATCTGACTCTCCATTATTTCTGCTCCAAAACCGAGCGGATCAACGTTCTTTCAAGGCTATCACAGGTGGCCTAGATCGTAATTAGAATGAAATAAATGTTAGTTATGACTTTACTACAACAAAGACAATTAGCTGAGAATGACTTAACCCAAAAGAAGAATGAACTGACCTAAGAAAATACACACACACACACACAGAGTTCCGTCAACCAGGACAGCTCCCCCAGGACAGAGTTTCCACTGGGGTTGACCGTGAAGACGTGGGATGCCCATGGGTTACCCAGTCTTCCTCTACTCCGGGGATCAAAACAGATACAGCATGGCCCAATGCCCCCACTGTGTATCATCCTGCTATCATAGACCCCCTGGTGTGGTCCTAGTCCCCAGATATACAAAGAGACAGGATATTCCAAGGGCTTAGAGACGACCTTCCAAGAGTAGGTCAAGGGCCAGTGTCGGGAAGGCGCAGAGACGGAACACCCCAAAATGCTGTGTTAACCTTGACTGCACCAAGGTCACCCCCTTGGTATTTGGCCTAAGCTCTTGGTTTTTACAGCAAAACCACCATATTTGTATGAGCATCTACATATAGGGTAGCATTTATATAATATATATTCTAGTGGTATCCACGTGGCTATGTCTTACGTGGGGCAAGGCCAGCCTTTTTGTTCCACCCGGGCCTTCACCTGATTGGGTGAGGCCCACCCGCCTTGGGGAGGGCCATCTGATTTACTCGACCTACTGACTTCAATGTCAATCACATCCAAAAATACCCTCACAGAAATAACTAGACTAACATGTGACACTGTATCTGGGGACCCCGTGGTCCAGACAGGTTGACCATCTCCCTATCCTATAAAGCTATTCCATGCGTGTTCAAGTTTCTGCACTAATTTGATTACGCATTTCCTCATCAATCTACTGTTAATTATATCTTATGATGAACCTGCACTGAACTATTCAGCATAGACTAGACAGTGGTTAGCTAAACATAGTTCTTCCTCAGTCCAGTGACTTCCCAGTCCTGTTGCAGCCTGATGAGACTCGAACTCGGTATCCCAAGGCACTGACGACCAATGGCAGTGTTAGCATATGAGCTGTTTGCTTAAGACAATTGGATCTTACAAAAGGTGCAAGCCTTACACCACATCAGAGTTTGGTAGTGGGTGTAACTTGGAAAGTAAGAGTCGCCAGATACTGGCACATCCCTAGAGTTCACAAACAATTGGCCCAGTTTATTGTCATATTGTACGACCAAAATTTCTCCCAGAGCGACGGCCACTTAGGCATCCACTTGACTTTGTCAGGTTACAGGGTTAGGGGCGTTCCTGGTAAACCCACAGTTTCGCCTTTTGGGGCATCCGGTACAACTGAGCTACAGTCTCACTGCTGGCTATGAACCTCTCTTGAGTCTCCCTCATCGCACAAACCATGTGTTCATTCCCTTGCTCACAGTTACTATATTGCCTTTTCTCTCCGTTTGTCAACGATTTTAAGCCAAGCTTTCCATTCTTAGAAGGTCTAAAGTTCAGCCCCTGTGTGGGTCCAGGTTGTAGGTCACAATTCCAACTGAGCAAGTGCCTCCCTGTGAGTCCATTCCCGTTCACGTAGCTGATGGTCACAGGGGTAGAGAGCTAGGGGTCTTCCTTGACCACCAGGCAGTGCAGCTGCGTTCACTGTCAACCCCAACTTTGCCTGAAGAGATGAAGATACAATCCACTCCACCAGGCTCTTAGAAATTCTGCATCAAGATTGAAGGGATACGGCTGCTTCCTATGGGGCCACCCTTGCTTCTGACACACACACATAGTTACAGCCCTGGTCCCAGGGCTATTGCAAAAATAGGAAAAAAGGAAGTTGGTGTGATTTGGGGAAAATTGTATGGTGTCCCCAGCACTTCCCCCTCTTCTCCACATCCCCCATGAAAGTGGAGGAACCTAGTGAGTGAGGACCCTCACGTACCCCTCCCCGTGTTGACCACGAGCGCTGGTTCATGAAGACATGTAAGTCGGCCCTTCGTGCCTTTACGGTTCCCCATTTGAGAGAAGTTTTTTTTACTCAAGGCCACTGCATCCGTCCCATGTTGTAACGAATGGCCCAGAAAGCGCAAAAGGATATGGAAAAGAAACAAGGGGAATTGGAATTAGAAAAGAAGAAACAGAGCTGGCCCTACTCACAGATGACATGATCGGGAACGCAACAAAACGAAATTATCGGGGCCATTGGAAACAATTAGAAATTAGAATGTTCAAAGCTGATGATTTAATTTTGCCGTAAAAATAACTAAATGCTATTGTATTTTTCCTAGAAACCATGCTGTTTGGCATTAAAACAATAGTTAATATATGAATGTGCCATTGAAAATAGGTGAGAAACTTTCTGCACAACAAGCAGAACTAAACAAAAATGACCTCGGAAAACAGAAATTTGTAATTGATTTACTCCAATTAATTACTCCAAGAGAACTGCTAACAGTTCTTTGTGATAATTGGCCACGTGCTAAGGAAATACGGAGGACATAAGTCCTGATTTTAGATCTTGTTCTTTTTTTTCTTTTTTACAAAACCTATCTGTATAGGTTTTGATCATGCAAAATTTCTTCAGTCAAGAGATAGTAAGCCGCTCTAAATTTCTTCTTGAAATTGGCTCATCACCAAAATCGCCAGGGATGTAGTGAGACTTGGTCTCCCTCTGGTGGTGATACAAAAAACCGTAAGTATGGATCCAGGAATAACGATTCCCTGAGTGAATGAATCTGATACCGCCCCAACCTGGAGATAACGTGTGTCTGTGTCATCACCGCGTTCTTTTTTTCTCCTGGTCTTTAAAATCATGTGCTTTGTGCTTGGGACAGATCTTAGCCACTCTCAGAGCTTTCAATATGACTTCTATGCAGAAAATCCCCAAATCCAAACATTAACTTTCTTCCTGTGCTTCTGGCATACTACTCGGGCAAACATATCCTCCAGGGCGCACCACTTTGTGTCAAAATCCACACTTGTAAAATCATCTTCACCACCCACCTGCTTTCTCAGCCTCAACTTTCTCCCACGTTCTCTGGGGTGGCCCGTGGGCAGCACATAGAGAGACATGGCTTTTTTAAATTCTTTTTCTCCATAGACACTGAGTCCAGAACTTTGTTCTTTATTATTAAATAGATATATTGATTGAAGCCCCATGCCGTTGTAATATGCTGCAGCTACAATCCCTTCACTAAACGGTCTAGTTATTCTTCCTAAAATACCACTCTTACCAATGAACACATTCTCTATACTGTTCAATGATAAGCCATCCCACCGTAAATGCTTACTCTCCTCCAGGCACGGTCTCATTGCTTTATTTTTGTTCATTTGTTTTTAATTCTATTTTATTGTTTATGCTATTACAGTTGTCCAGGGCGCCCCCCCTCCCCTCCCCTCTGGCCATCCCCACACTGTTGTCTGTGTCTATGGGTCATGCGTAGATGTTCTCTGGCTAATCCTTCTTTCATCGAGCCCCCCCATCCCCCTCCCCTCTGACAGCTGTCAGTCTGTTTCATGTGTCCGCGCCTCTGTTTCTGTTTTGTTCATCAGTTCATTTTGTTCATTAGATTCCACAAATAAGTGAGATCATATGGTATTTGTCTTTCTCTGACTGGCTTATTTCACTTAGCATAATAATCTCCAGGTCCATTCGTGCTGTTGCAAAGGGTAAGAGTTTCTTTTCTTTTTTACACACCGAGGTGTGTACCCTGACTGGAGATGGAACCCACGCCGTCTGCTGTATGGGACAATGTTCCAGCCAACGGAACCACCTAGACAGCTGTTCCTTTTTTTAGATCTGTGATTCAAAGTGATTTTTCCATATCCCAAAATGCTTCTTTGAATATATTTTATTCCATTGGTAGTGTTGCTTTAGAGTTTTATTTTGATTCATCTCTATTTGATTGATGGAATGTTTAATGAGTTGAAGTGTACTGAATATGATTTTTAAATAGTAACTTTCTAAAACGTATTGAGTTATCTCCTCTTCATTTTCGTGGATTTTTGCTGGCTTACAAGATTCCTAGTTCAAGGGCACCCTCTTCTGTCAATAGAGCAAATTTCAGTGATATCAAGGATTTCTTTTGATAGTTTCTGGGAGATGTCGATGTGTCCTCCAATTTTTTGGTTTTCTTTTGTCTCTTAGGATGCCAAACATCCCCTTTCACTTTATGTGGACTTCACCACACAATTGCCAAAGGATGCTTCCTCCTTTCTTTTCTTTCCCGGAAACAACCTTTCAAATCCCGACATTTCAAATTGTGTGTACTTTTAAGTTTTACTCCTGTACTTTACACCTTAACATTTGGATGGTGTATTTTTACCAACTTCTACATTTAACTTCCCTGAGACTTTATATTTAGATGTATTTGTTATGAACAGCTTAGAGTTTACAAATAAATATAATTTGATTATCTTTTTTGGTTTTAAACATGGAACATTTAGTCAATTTATACTTAATTACTAATATTTTGCTTTTAAATCTACCATGTTGTCCATTTATTTTTCTGTCCTTTATGACTGCTGGTTTGAATGGCTCATTGTTTAATCATCATTGTTTCTTCTTCTGGTTTGAATTTTATATACTGTTAATTTCTATCTTTAATGGTTATCTTTAATTTTTTATTCTTAATGCAAGAAATTGCCAAAATTTTCAAAATCTAAAGTTATTTGAATAATGTTTAATTTCTTCCCAGATAATACAAAGAAGTTGAAACAATTAAAT
Organism: Mormoops blainvillei; assembly: GCA_004026545.1. Classification (NCBI taxonomy): domain Eukaryota; kingdom Metazoa; phylum Chordata; class Mammalia; order Chiroptera; family Mormoopidae; genus Mormoops; species Mormoops blainvillei. Next base: position 92,155 of record PVJD01006048.1, on the reverse strand, counting down.
CTATTACATCCTCCTTCTTATGTGTTATTTTCTGTTTTTAAAAGTCCTATCTTTAACCCCATCAGATATTTTTATTGTTGTTTTTCAAAATCACTGCTCATTTACACTTACCCACACCCTTATCTTTTCTTTCTTCTATTGCTCTCCTTTATCTAAAAACTATATATACTGACCTTCTGCCTGAAATGTACATCTTTTAGAATATTCTTAGGTGAAAGTCTGATGGTAATGTACTGGAATGAAGCCTGACTACAGTTTTTCCCTTCTTTCATTTATCAATATTAGAGAGAGAGAGAGAGAGAGAGAGAGTGAGAGAGAGAGACTGATTTGTTGTTCCCTTTATTCATGCACTCACTGGTTGTTTCTTGCCTGTGCCCTGACTGGGGATGGAACCCACAACCCTGGTGTATTGGGACGATGCTCAAACCAACCGAGCTATCTGGCCAGGGCTCTAGTTTTTCTTTTCACATTGCCCAGTGACAGCTTTCCCCGCTCCTGTCTCACATCTAGATGAGCTGATTAAAAAAAGCCGAGGTGCTCCCTTCTTTGACAGAGGTGGGATGTCAAAAACGTGGGAACCTTTTCCCAGCCCCATGTCCAACCGCCATAAAAACCTCAAGCTGGTCTTCTTTGGTCTCTCAGTACATTTCCAGACCAGCTGAGGAGACCTGCCCTGCTCTCTCTCACTAAGCCTCACTATGTAACTAATAAACATTTTCTTGTTCTATTGAAGCCTTGATAACTAAACCAAATTTTAGGTGACCGTCTATTTGTTCTGAAAACTGGCTACGAGGTGGACTGGCTCAATTTTTTTGTTGTTATTTTCTTTTGAAAATATCTTTATTTTGCCCTCGTTTCTTTAAAATAGTTTTGTTGAGTATAGTATTTTTGCAGGGTGTTTTTCCCATTCATTTCAAGATATAATTCACTACTCCATGCTACCATTTGCTTGTCTGTCTGTTTGGAATTTTTAAACTAATATAAGGCTAAGATACGCCTGTAAGATAAGGAAAACCAGAATTAAAGTCATTACCATCCTCCACACTCAGGTGGCTGTGAGAGTGTCCATTCAGTGAGAAGAACAAAGGCGACAGGAAAGCAGGGAGAAAACCCAGGTCTTAAGTATTGCAAGTATAAGACCTCCCTCGTGTGTTCCCCAAATTTAGATCATGTGAATTGTCTAGGAAAGCTTCCGCTGTGTTTTTTGTTTAATGTGATCTTGCACTAATAATGTCCTGGAGAGGTTGGCAGAAACAGTGCAGATGCTCCCTGGGAAAAGTGGCTGAATCTTAGACCTCGAAGAACTCCCAGGCATAATTTTCAAAGTCAATGAGGATTACACAAAGGTCACTAAACAGACTAAGGTTTGAGGTACTGCGAGTACAAACCTACAGAAACAAGCTTCCAAATAATGCGATGCTGAAATATTACTCTCAGGGAATAAACTACACTTAAAGAATTAAAGGGAAAAGTCTATGAATGTGAAAGTAAGAGAAACCTAAATAAAATAGCAAAGAAGATTTGAAAAGGAACATAATAATCCAAACATCATAATCCAAACTAAAAGCGTATTGCATGACTGCGGCTGGAGACTGGACATCGGACAACATATACTTAGTAAATTAGGACACAGACCATCGAAAATTATCCAGATACTCTGTAAGGAATGGGAAGGCTGGAAAAACAGAGAAAAACATTTTAAGAGGCATAGAGGATGGGCTGCAAAGTTCTAATCTAATTGAGCTTTAGTTCCCAGGTTAGTTAGTTAGAATAAGAATGGACTCTTTCCTTCATAATGTTAATAACTTTTGCAGCTTGGCTAAAGTGACTCCATTTTACATATTTCCTGTCTTCAATCTTTCCTCAACATCGAAATAAGAGGATTTCACGTGTTAAACAAGTAGCCGCACCTACGAAGCGGCACCACCCACGGAGCAAGCCCAGAAACCGGAAAGGTTCTCGGGGCATTGTGGGAAGTGTAGTCCACACAGCTCCGCCCCAGGCTTTTCCGCCCTGGTCTCCCTGTGGGAGCCCTAGGAAGTCAGCTGACCCTGCTCCGGAGGTGACTTGGGCCAAGCGGTGCCCCGTGCAGGGTTGGGTCTTAGGCTTTAGACGCCCTGCGGGCGCGGAAGGGGAAAAAGGGTTGGCGGCCTGGGGCGGACAGATTTGGCAGCAGGACCCCAATGTGTGCGCCGGGCGAGAAAAGCGGAGTGCGCATGCGCCGCGGTCCAGCGACCGTCCTGTAACTCTCTGCACCCTCGCGGGCTTGAGACCCCCCTGAGACCTCAGAATGCCACAGGTTGACGTCCTTCCGCGGACTCTCAGGGTCTAACCGGGAGACAACTCAATGGCCACATTTGAAATAACGCTATAAAAACCTAACTCCCAAACCCTGGCCAGGCAGCTCAGGTGGTTAGGGCGTCATCCCCATAGGCCAAGGTTGCGCGTTGGGTCCCTGGTCAGGGCGCTTACAGGAATCAATCAACCAGTGCAGGCGTAAAGAAGTGGAACGACATATCACAAATCAACGTTTCTTTCTCCCACCCTTCCTCTCTCTGTTTCCCTCCTTCCCACCCTCCCTCCGCCTCTCTCTCGCTCTCTGAAGTCAATTTTAAAAAACTACTCCCAGCAGAAGGCAAATGTCCCTGTCCTATGACCTGATGCTTTAGTCTTCAGGTCCTAAGGGGCCAGGGTGTGTCCTACCGGTGTGTGTCCTTAGCTTCCAGTTAGAAGAGGAATAATTTCTGGGGATGTGATGTACAGCACTGTGACTACAGTTGACAATATTGTATATTTGAAAGGTAATTGAGAGTAGGTCTTAAAAGTGCTCAACACAAAAATATTATAACTATGTGAGGTGATAAATGTGTTAACTAACATGGTGGTAATCATTTTGGTATATATACAATATATAAAATCATCACATTGTATATCTTAAACTCACACAGTATTATGTTAACATATCTCAATACAGCTGGAAAAAACAACACTATAATACAATTGATTTTTGATGTCTTGACATTAATTTTGAACTCGATTTTTTGACATATTTGACTGGCCTGAATAATAGCTGAATCTTTTATAGAGCATAGCATAAGTTGGCCAAAAACTGTAGAAACATTTGATTGTGAGAATTCAAAGGAGGAAAACAAATAGAAATATAAGGAATCCTTATAGACTGGCCCATAACCAAGTTCCTGATTTATGCCATTAGCAAAAGAAAGAAAAAGAAATTTCTGGAGTTTCTAACACTATATTGTTGAAGTTGTATGTTAAGTATTTGAATTATATTTCTGTGATAATTACATTTGGTGTATTTCTTGGATCAGCGTGGCAGATCTCGGTGTTAGATTGTTGGACCCTGTGAATTGATAGTTTAGTAAGGTGTATGGAGAAGTTAATGGTACTTATTTGTGACCAAGGGGAAAGCATGGCTCTGGTGGTCACGGTCCCAGCCCCTGGATGGAGGCTGTGGTGAGAAGGTGGAGGAGGAATGTAGGAGAGGACAGTGGGAGCATGAAGTCCCATTTAAGTGTCTACTTATCATTTTGTAATTTAAATTGGAATTTTTTGAAGAGCTCATTAGTTCTCCCAATTAAATCAGCTTCCTGGGACATATGGAGGAGATTACATTTTACTGACTGCTTTTTTTAAAGGGCCCATAATTGTGTATTTTGAAAAGTGAAATGTGTGATGTGGTTACTGCTCCTGTGAAGGGAACAGTGTCCCGGTGAGGCCTTGTGTTATGGCCTCAGTACCCACAGAGTCACGTGTGACTGATTTGTATTTCCTTTTTTTTTAATCCTCACCCATATCCTCACCGAGGATATGTTCATTGATTTTAGAGAGAGAGAGGAAGGGAGAAAGAGAGGGGAAGGGAGAAAGAGAGAGAGAGTGAGAGAGAGAGAGAGAAACATTGATGAGCTGCTTCCCATATGTGTCCTAACAGGGGATCAAACCTGCAACCCAGGCATGTGCCCTGACCAGGAATCAAACCCACAACTTTTTGGTGCACGGGACAACACTCTAACCAGTTGAGCCACCCCGCCAGGGCAATTTATATTTTCAGTAGCTAGGACGAACCTCACCCAAAATTTGGTTTCGATGCCCAGACGATTAACAGGACACACACACACCAAGAGAATACGGAAATGGGGGGTTTCTGGGGAGAGCAGGGACGCTCCCAGGCAGGCCCCAAAACTGGCTTGTGGGAACAGGGGAGGGAGACTGGGTTGGGGTTTGTATGGGGGTTGGGGTGGAGCTGAGCTCAAACCCAGACATGGTTTGAACTTCCCGCCCCAGACTCTTGTCACCTGCCCCAATTTCAAGACAGAAGTGAAAGGCAGAAAGGTGGAGCTGAAAAGCTCAAACGTCAGACACTATATAGCAAAAATAAATGGCATTTTATAGACACAGATTATGACTGAAATTGATAAAGGATAAACATCTACCAAAATTAAACAAGGTATATAGCTTTTAAGGTATTTCAGACCTACAGCAGCTATCACTGCTACGTACATATATAGGGTGGGGCAAAAGTGGGTTTACAGCTGCATGAGAAACAGTTTGTTTTGTATTATTATTATTTATTAAGTATTGTATTATTATTTATTATAGTATTATTTTCCATGCAAACAACTGGAAACCTACCTTTGCCCCACCCTCTATATGTATATATCCATGTACACATGTGTACATACAAATATAAATATATACCTGTTTATGTCAGAATTTCTAAATGAACCTGCCATAGGTAATAATCCACTGTATCTCTTAGCATAATTTTAATTGAAGAGTTCAAATGTATTCAGATGATAATTTTACTGATCTAAGTGACAAAAAACCTTTTGTAGAAAATTTAAAAAATGTGTGTGCCTATGTATGTACTGTATATACCTACATATGTGTATATTGTATAGTACGTATGTGTGATGTACATGCATGCATGTATTGCATGTTTTATATATTGTGTATACACATGCATGGGATTCACATACATGCATATATGCATGGTGAGTATGCATTGTGCATGTATACTCCAGTGTGTGCATATATATACATGTACGCATGTACGTACACATACATCCGTGCATGTGTGTGCATGTGCATTTTCATGTGTATATGCATGGACACGTTTGTATATATGTTCATATACTATGTGTGCATGTATCGCACATGTGATATAGCAGCTACGCACTCAGCCAGCCTTGGAGACTGAGGGGTGGTGCTTCTTGCATGGAACACTGGGCGCCCTGCGCCTACCGAGATGAAATTATCCTGTGGCCGGTACATCACCCTCAGCTGCATCCTTCTCTGTCTGGCCTCCCAGCAGACCCAACTGAGGCCCTCAAGGCACAGGCAGCTGGGCCCAGCTGTTGCTGCTGGGAGACCCGATATTGTTGTTCAGTGACAAGAGGCTTGAGCAGCTGTTTGTGTGAAAACTCCTACAAGAATGGAATGTACAAGTTGAAAAACATATGGAAAAATTAAGCTATCTCAAAGAACAAAAAACAAAACAAAAAAAAAACAAAACACCCCAAACAGGAGACAGAGCATTGGAGTAAAAAGGAAAAAGTTACGAAGGCGATGCTCAGGATTTGCAGCAACAGCCCCTAAGTCCCCAGAGTATAATACCAGCAGCGCCGCCCTGGCACAGCGGTGTGCCAGAGCACGAAGCAACGCCCAGGAAACTCCCATGGGGTTTTGCATTTATCAAGGAGCTGGTGTGCCCCTCGGGGGTCTTAGAAGGCACTGGCACAAGGTGTTCAGGACACTTCTATTTGCTTTTTAGCAACAACATTGCCCACCAGGGATTTGACCCACAATATCCCTACTGGGTCAAGAGCTGAAGTCCAACAGCTCTGAGTGAAGTGGTGACAGTGATTATGGGCCTTGGCTGCCTTTCCTTGTGTTTGATGCCATGAGTTCCCCCCGTGAGACCACTTCACTTGCTGTGTGAGGGGACACAGTCCTGCCTGGCTGGCCTATGCAATTTCAATTTCATTTTCTTACACATCTGGTAGAGATCACAGACACCTATGTGACCAGTGAACCTGGGTAGAATAATGTTACCTATCTGAAGCTATGCCTCTTCTTAGTTAACCAACAATCTTAAGCTAATCTTATGTATCAAAGATTTACCCAAGTCACAAGAAGTCAAAAAACATTTGGGTTAGTTTCTGTATTTCTAGGAGTTTAGAACTATTTACACGTGTCCATTTATCTCTAAGCCAATTTGAATAGAACTCCTTTAAGAGATCTTACCGATTATTTTGGTAACACCATACATATATAAGAAAAATATCACATATACATAACATAGAAACATATATAAATATATGGGCAGATGCAAACAGATCTTATAGCCTTCACTCTAAAATCTTATTAATGAATCAGGCGACATAGTGAAACACACTCATTGATTTATCTTCACTTTATATTTTTACCCAAATTATGTTTCTGACCAACATGGGACAAATTCCATAAGGCTGCCCATTCAATAAGGGCTAATGCTTTTCACCAATATTTGTGGGGAAGACCTTTTCAGATTGACTTTTGCTCCGATGCATAACCACGCATAGGGTGTAGAGTGCCTTTCAGGCTGACGAGACATCCAGCGCCCACCTGACGTCTGCAAAGTGCATCTGAGTGGAGATGTTCCATCTATGTCCAATTACCCTTTTTAGCCTCAAGGAGGAGTTTTTGGGTGACTCTGAGTCCCCTGAGAGCTCCTGAGTGAGGCAGGGGGCCCACAGTTCAGGTGACTGAGGTGCTGATGTGGAAGAGAAAGGTCTGACAACATGGACAGAGGACCTGGATGGACACTTCTCCAAAGGGGACATGTAGAGGGCCCACAGACATATGGAAAAATGCTCAACGTCACTAATTATCTGAGAGATGCAGATTGAAACCACAGTGAGGTGTCACCTCACCCCTGTCAGAATGGCCATCATGAATAAATCAACAAACGACAAGTGCTGGTGAGGATGTGGAGAACGGGGAACCCTTTTGAACTGTTGGTGGGAGTGCAGACTGGGGCAACTGCTGTGGAAAGCAGTATGGAGATACCTCCAAAAATTAAAAACGGAACTCCCTTTTAACCCAGAGATCACACTTCTGGGAATATATCCTAAGAATCTTCTGGGAATATATCTTAAGAATCCCAAAACACCGATTCAAAAACATATATGTATCCCTATGTTCATAAGCAGCATTATTTTCAACAGCCAAGATCTGGAAACAGCCCAAGTGCCCATCAGTAGTTGAGTGGATAAAAAACATTTACACAATGGAATACCACACGGCCATAAAATAAAGGAAATCTCACCTTTTACAACAGCATGGATGGACCTGGAGATTATTGTGCTAAGTAAAATAAACCAGCCAGAGAAAGACAAATACCATATGATTTCGCTAGTGAACAAAATAAACTGAGAAACAAAACAGAGCCAGTGGCATGAACACATGGAGCAGACTGAGAGCTGTCAGAGGGGAGGGAGGTGGGGGGCCTGGATGAAAGAAGTGAAAGAAGGGGAAGGTTTAGCCAAAGAACATCTACGCATGACCCATGGACACAGATGACAGTGTGGGGACGGGCAGAGGGCAGGGGGTTGGGGGGTGGGTGGAGGTGGGCAAAGGGGGGTTGGGAAATCGGGACATCTGTAAAAGTGTCAACAATAAAAATAAAGTTTAAAAAAGAGGTCAGAGGAAGAAGGTGGAATGGAGGTGATGTGAAAGTCCAGGTCTTAGAAAAGCTAATACGGGGAAACCCTAACTTTTCCAAAAGGTCACGAAGTTCCAAATTATCCTCTGCAACATCTCACCAACAAGTAGGAGGTGGACAGAGTCGGCAGAGCAAGAGGTCAGCAGGGGTCCAGGAAGGGAATTTCAGGTGACAGAGAAGCCAGAAGCCAGGAAGGAAGACTTCCAGCCCACCAGGCAGCTTTCTCACGAAGCCTGGGGGTATACACCAGCTTCAGAGAGCGTATCGCAATCATAGTACCGAAATCTGTCCTTACCGTGCTTCTAGGGACTGTCCTCGGAGCTCCGGCTCAGGGGTCATGCTCACCAGGGGCTCCTCGATTGGTCAGCCAGCAGTGAAGACACAGGCCGCACCCGGCGTCCTGGGCGAGAGGCCGAGGGGCTCACAGATGAATGCGATCCTATCTGAGTTGCAGGCTCCTGAGCTGTTAAAGAAAAAATTATTCATGACACTTGCTCAGGACAGTAGGGCTGTTTTATTAAGGGCGGTACTGCAATGCAGTTTGGGGTTTTTTTTAATTATGTTTTTTCTTTTTTAAATATTTTAATTTATTTTTAGAGAGAGGGAAAGGGAAGGAGAAAGGGAGAGAAACACTGAAGCGTGGTTGCCTCTCGCACGCCCCCTACTGGAGACCTGGTCCGCAACCCAGGCATGTGCCCTGACTGGGAAATGACCGGCGACCTTTCACTTCACCGGCCAGTGCTTAATCCACTGAGCCGCACCAGCCAGGGCTGTAATGGAGTTTTGTATGGGAGATCAAGACTGAGCTACACTCCACCTCCAACAAGGAAAAGTAGGGATTTGTATTCAAGGAGCAGGGTAGGGGGTCAGTGGATGAAAAATTACTAAGAGGAAACATCAGAACTAGGGGGGATTCCAGTCAGACTAACTCAACAGAATTCTTACTGAAAGCAGATCAGGGTGCTAAAATACTGGGGGGGGGGTGAGAAATTTGGTTATATATCAAGAGTGGGCAGGTCCCAGGTTGGGGGTTTTTACTAGGCTGACTTAACAGTATTGATGCTGGATACAAGATTCTAAACTTCATTCTGCAGGACTGAGAAAGCTAAACAGTGGACCTAGACGGACAGATGGCTCAGAAAAGTGATTAAATTTTGGTCAAAAGGGAGAGTCCTTGTCAGGGGCAATCAACTTTAGTTATCATTTCATCCTTTTGAAGACATAAAATTCAAGTTCTCATAATAGAATTTCAAAAGAACCAACAAATGGACTGTCATTTTATCGTTAACACGAGTGCAATGTCTTTGTATCTGTTTTAACTAATTAATACCACTCAGAATTTTTATTTTTTAATATATTTTTTCTTTTTTTAATCGGTTGAGTGCATTTGAATCGTCCTAGACATATATTGTTCCCTGTTAGACAGACTGGGCCTGCGTTTTCACAGCGAGGCTAAACTCCCTGTAGACTTACTGGCCTATTCACTGCGGGGCAGAGTGTGATAGACTTTTGTGTAAATTTTCATTTTACCTTCAAAATTCTGCTGCACCAGCATCGCTGCTTTGAAAACACAGAAATGCTGAAAATATTTATCCGCGTCAAATAAAGTATGCAAAATATTTATCCGCGTCAAATAAAGTATGCGTGTATAAAGGGCTTTCTTTGACACGTGGATATGCTCAGTGTATTTAAAATGCTAGTTAGTGCTTCCTAGATTTAACGCAGTGTCAGAATAAACGACCCCTTTCCCGACTGCATCCAGAAATGTGAACGTGCCCCCCAATGACACACTGCAGTTTCAAAGGCTGCATCTAAATATTTTAGACTGGCTTCCACAAAATCCTTTTAGGCCACTGTAGATCTAGGTTACATGTATTATTCATAATTATTTCGAGTGTTGGCTCCTAATTACAATTTTTAAAATATTATTGATTCATGTTTTAAGACAAGGCCATTGTGCCCTATAACTGCGACCCACAAGGGCATTAATAAAAATATATATATATTGACACACCATGGATTCATGGTTGTTTTCACAAAAGGAACTTTTTACAAAAGAAACCATATAGCTCCCCCAGGTTTTTAGAATTATGCCTGACGTTTTATTTAGTGTAGCTGAAAACAACACGCAAGCTGCCCAAACTGCTGTAAACATGAGATAAAAGTAGTGCCGTGCAGACATGCGCCTGACCTGGACGTGGCCAGCAACCTGAGGGGTGGCCTTTAGCAGGGCAGGACCTCGGGGCCACAAGGACAAGGAAATGACTCGGTCAGCAACCAGCAGGACCTCGGAAGAAGACCTTAAGCTTCGGGCCAGGACCCGGCCCATCAGCACTGCGGCGGGGATCTTCTAAGACCCTGAGCACAGAACCCAGTTAAACCTTCTACGGGTTCTTGACAAAATAAGCTTTAATAAATTGGTCTTGAATTTTCAAAAGTAGAGTCAAACTCTTTGTTATGCATCCTGATATAATAATAGAGAAAACATTTAAGTAAACACTTAAACACTGGAACGTTCAAGTGGCCAACAAGTGAATGACTGGCATACTCAGCATCTTCACTCACTACGGATGTGCAAACTAAGACCACAACGCACGGCCATACTCCCAGCAAATAGGCTACATTTTTAAGAAAAGCTGACAACGTCAAGGGCTGACTCTCATGAATTGATGGTGAACATGAAGTTAGTTCAAGCTTCCAAAACCGTCCTAATGTCTACTGTACATCTTTGCCAGCGTATATGCATGAAAATATGATCAGAAGTGTCCATACGAAATTTTTTTGTAATCATAAGAAAAAACAAACAAACCCATGTATCCATCAACAGTAGTTTGGATTATTTTAAAATGTGATGCGTTTGTATAATAGAATATTATACAGCAATGAAAAGTAACAAAAGCACCTCTTAAATTCAACAAAATACCAGTAGATTAATATCAGAGCCACTGGGGATGTCTCTAAGGGTATATCATAATGTTACCAAACCAAAGAGGGGACATGTGCCGACTCAACACACAGGAGAGCCAAACACAATGCTGAATTTTGCAGTACAGACATTAAAGCCAGAACAGGAAGTTATCGCTTAAAACTTGAACTTCCAGATGGCTTTCAATTAAGAGTTGTTCAAGGTGCCCTGGACAGGTGGTCCAATAGGTTGGAGAATCATCCCCTACACTGAAGGGTTTCTGGTTCAGTCCCAGGCCAGGGGGCACATACTTAGGTTGTGGGTTCGATCCCCAGTCAGGCATGCACGGGAGGCAACCAGTCAACGGTTCTCTCACATGAATGTTTCTCTCTCTTCCTGTCTCTCTCTCTCTCTCCACCCCCTCTCTCTAAAAAAATCAATAAACATATCCTCAGGTGAGGATTAAAATGAAATGAAATAAAAAATAAAATAAAATAGTTGTTAAAGTCAAAGATTGCAGTATATGTTAGGGGTCATGAGTTTGCTTTTTAAGTTGATTTTGAAATATGGACATTGCATTGAATTGAGAGAATTAACCCGTTTGTTATTTATTATCCCTTTATGATTGTTGGACTTCATTTTTCAATTTTCTATTAATTTGCATCAAATCCTCTGAGCAGAATGAATCTGTAATGTTCCTTGTTACATATTTAATATAATTTGTTGTGACTGTATCTGGGCCTAGAGTTTTCTTTGTAAGAAGCTTTTTATTAAAATTAATTCCTTTAATAGCTAGAGGACTATTCATATTTGCCATTTACTTTCATTTTACTTTTGATAGTTTGTGTTTTCTAGGACACTGGCCATTTCAACTACAATTTCATATTTAATAGCCTAAAGTTGTTCATAACGTCATCCTATAATCTCCCTAAAATATGTTCGAACACTGGGGGTATCACTGCTTCTCACCTTGATACTGGTTACTTGTGAAATCTCCATTTTTCTTCAATGAAGCACACCAGAGATTAATTTGCATCCTTACTTCTATTAAAGAACCAACCTGGGCTACTCTGCTTGCTATATATTTGTTTTCCTTTATTAATTTCTGTCCTGATTTTTTTTCAATCCCTCCAAAAATTTCCTTTTGGTTAAATGTGTTGCCTTGCCCTGGCCAAGCGGCCAAGTTGGTTGAAGTATCATCCCGTACACCAGCGGCCCCCAACCTTTTTGGCCCCCGGGACCGGTTTTTCCACTGGCGGCCAGCGGGGGGCGGTGCAGAGGCGGAGCTCAGGCGAGCTTCACTGGCTGGCCGCCGCTCGCCTCCTGCTGTGGACCCGGCTCCGGGGCGCGGGGAGGGGGGCTGCGCGCGGGAGCGGAAACAGGAGGCGGAGTGCAAGCGAGCATCCTGCATGGCCGGGCTCGTAAAAGGCCACGGACTGGTACCGGTCCGTGGCCGGGGTGGGACCCCGACCGTACACCAAAAAGGGTTTGTTTCCTGGTCAGGGCGCATACTTGGGTTGTGGGTTCAACCTTGGCTGGCTGCAATCGATGTTTCTTTTTCTCTCTCAAATCAGTAAATATATCCTCGGGTAAGGACTGAAAAAATATTGTTGTCTTTTTTTGGTAATGACCGGAATTGAGAGATCGTATCAGAAATAATCAGACTTTTTCATTTTCTAACACATCCATTCCAAGCTCTACAATTTCCTCTAAGAAATTTGGTATGCTTTCCACCAGCAGACAGACTTTTAAATAAGCATCTTCATTATGAATCAAAGCATAATATTCTCTGACTTGGTGATTTTTCTCTTTGACCTGTGGATTATTTAGAGAGGTACTTACTAATGTTCTAATTCGGAAATAATTTCTAGTTAGATCTTGTTATTGGTTTTTGGCTACATTTTGGTCTGGGGTCAGAGAATATTTTTTTGAATTGTTTCAATCCTTTGAAATTACTGAGGCATCTTTTATGCCCATACGCTGCAGACTGGCCGAAGTGCCCAGTGTGTTTGCACAGACTAGATGTGATGGGTGCATTGTTTTTATATGCGTCAATTAAGTCAGTAGTATTAATTGTGTATCAAAATCCCTAAACCTTGAGGGGTTTACCCCTCTGCTTATTCAATCAATCACATCTTGTTTTCTAGTGGTCATAAATATTAATACACTTTCTCATGCTCTATGTGAGAGACAAACTCCATCGCCTGGGCTGTTAGGCATGATGGGTCACAGTTTTTTTTAATCACTTCTTAAACGTTCGGAGGGGAAAAGGAACAAGACAAGGAACACGGCAAATTTTATGAGTATTTTTATATTTAAGTTTTTATTTTTTTACATCCTTGCCCGAGGAAAAATTTTTTTTTAGACAGAGAGGAAGGAGGGAGCGGGGAGGAGAGAGAGAGGGAGAAATATGAGAGACAAATATCGATCAGTTGCCTCCCATATGTGCCCTGACTGAGGATAAAACTCACAACCCAGGTATGTGCCCTGACTGGGAATCGAACCTGCAAACTTTTGGTGTACCAGATGACTCTTCAACCAACTGAGCTACATGGCCAGAGCGAGTATTTTTATACTTTTAGAAATGAAAGTCTCTCCTTCTCTAAGGACCCAAAATTCAGATTAAGTTTGTCCCTTTCCCTTACGGCCATAGCAGGCAGATCTGGGTGCACCCATGACACAACCCCTGTGTCCTGTTCCTAAAGGGAAGGAGGCAATGGGACTCCAGCCTTACTGTGACAGCCTTCCCCGTCTCCTCCCTCTGCCTTTGTTTTCTCCTCCCAGAAACAAAGCTGCTTCCATCCTTACGAACAGACAGGGTCTAGCACAAATAATGCCCCTTTTAAATTACAAAATCTTTTATTACAAAATCATAAGCATGGAATTCTGTAACATAACATTATCACAATCAAGCATACCATACGACAGTTTAGGTGACATGTTCAAATTAAAACTATAAATTATTACACCCATATGATGACCCTACCAACCACACTCCGGCAGGCATTTCTTCTGCTGGACCCTGTAAGGCTATAAATTTTGCCTCTAAGCATGGCTTTAGGTGCATCTTAAATGTTTTAATGTTTTATATTTTCACTGTTGTTCATTTGAAACTATTTTCTAATTTTCTTTTTGATTTTTCTATAATGCATAGGTTATTTAAGTTAACTCACACTCTCTCTTGGGTTCTGCCCTTTGAGCATTCTCCATAATTAGCTGTTCGCTAAGTCTTTAAAGCACTGACTCCACATATTTACCCAATGTCTACCACTGTCCAGATAGAAATATTAGCCTTCTGTAAACTCTTTCACACAACTACAAACTAAAATTTAGGTATGTTTGAGAAGATTTAGGTAAACTGTATCAATATGAATACGACAAAATTCTGCTAAACACATTGAAATATACACATAGCGGAATATTTGGCACTTGTGGAAAAGCATCTGGAGAATCTCTTGAAATTTTCGGTGTTTAATTATAATACAGATGATTCAGTGTAAATTCTATCGCCAGAGTAATTTTTATGATTCTAATTTGAGTGGTTTGAGCAGCAGTTACACTTTTTTTAATCCTCAGGGTATGTTCACTGGTTTGAGAGAGAGAGAGAGAGAGAGAGAGAGACATACATACATGTGAGAAACATTGATCAGTTGCCTCTGGTACACCCCTGACTGGGGACCAAACCCACAACCTAGGTATGTGTCCTAACTGGAAATCGAACCCACAACCCTTTTGGTACACGGAATGATGCTCCAACCAACTGAGCCACCTGGCCCACTTTTACACTTCCTGTTAATATCCATACTGAATTATCAAATTAAAAAGCCATTTTAAAAATAACTTCCTTGTATCAGATGTGGGGTCCTAGAAACAGCCCACCCCTCCCAGGATGAGCTAATAGTCTGTTCTATGCAGAACCCCCAAAACAATCACACATGATGAGGGAGCAAAAAATACGGCACAAATGTACCTACCACTGAACTTTTTTTTTTAAGTAAGATATTTTATTTCACCTGGCTTTACAGCTCAACTTACTTTTCCCACCTTTACTGTGGCATAATTGAGATACAAAATACTGCACATAACTAATGTATTCAACTTGGTGACCTTGGACTTAGGGGTTACAGTTGAAGACAACTGCCTCTGTAAGTTTCAAAATAAAAGTCAGTTGGCCCATCAGCATGAGAAAATCAGTATTGACTCACTCCCTCTCACATGCCCTGAACTTCCAGGGATTGGTGGACGTATTACTGCTGTATGCAGACAGCTGAAAACAGAGGACGTGGACAGTGACTTTGGTCACAGGATTCTTGGAATGATTCTAAAATGCAAGAGACATCCATGGGACGCCGCAAAGACTGCCCCTTGTACCAAGCACTGCGGCAATAATCATTTATAAGAATTCTCTCATTTAATACTTACAGCAGCCCTGGCTGGTATGGCTCAGTGGACTGAGTGCCAGCCTGTGAACTGAAGGGTCGCCAGTTCGATTCCCAGTCAGGGCACATGCCTGGGTTGTGGGCCAGGTCCCCAGCAAGGGGCACACGAGAAGCAACCAACCATTGATGCTTCTCTCCCTCTCTTTCTCCCTCCCTTCCCCTCTCTTTAAAAATAAATAAATAAAATCTTTTTAAAAAATACAGCAAACTGTGATTATTATTCCCACTGCATGTTAATATTACTATTATTATTCCTATCATTTTCCAGATGAAGTGAAAGAGTGCGATTCATTTGCCCACGACAAGTTCTTGGGTTCAGAATTTGAACCCCTGATGCCTGATTTTAGACACTTGTCTTTAATCCCGCCCCCCACCAACTTCACTCACCAGACCCACAGACACACCTAAACACTGAACCCAAGGAAACTGCTAAGACATAATGTGTGTTCATTGAATACAGATATATGAGCCATGTGGGGTTCAGCCCAGCAGGTCTGAGCTCTGTCCATCCCTCCAGTCCACTTCTGAGCTAGTCCCCTGCCTCTCAGGTTTTTTTTAGGCTATCTGGACTGCGTCAGCCTTGCATTGCTGTGAAGTACCTCCCACACTGTCACTCTGCTCCCTGGTGAGGGGGGCGGGTGGGGCTAACACAGCCTGCTCAGGTGGAATGCTGCTTCCCTTCCTCCGACTCAGACACCCAATGCTGACCAGCCAGAAATCCTGTGCAGCCCTGTGGAATGCTGTGGGTACACAAGTTCGTCACAGCAAAGTCCCAGCCCTCTGAGGCACACAGTGCTTTGGGGGAAAAAGAAGAATCAACTGAGCTAAATAACTAGAGAAATGACCAGATGCGTACACTCAGAGACTGTGTGAAAACAACATCAGTGCTCAGGGGAGAAAAAAAATGGACAGGAAAATTGACAATGACAGAGAAAGTTCTTTGAGAACAGGATTTGATAGGGATGGAAAATACTTGCTTATTTCTCACCAGATGCTCTGCCTGATATTTCTAGTTATTCAATCTCATGTGCTATTTACAATCAGAAGATAGGATTTTAGTTTCTGATAGTGCATGTGCAAAATAAGATGGTCAAACACTACCTGGAACTTCACTGTCTAGTACAGTAGCTACTAGTCATAGGTGGTTATTTAAATTAACTCTGAAATTAAAAAAAAAGAATTCAGTTCCTAAGTCACTCTAGCTACATTTCAATTGCTCAAAAGCCACATGGAGTTAGTGTCCATTGCATTAAACAACATATATACACAATCATCATAGAACTTTTACTGTATGGTGCTGGTTTATAAAGTAAATGGGTTAAATATAATTTAAACAGTGCTGGGAACGTATTACTATTAAACAAATAATAGGTCTATATTCAGGAGTCTTATGTTTGTGAATCTGTGAAAAGCCTGGTATCTGTGCTCCAAATCTTTTTTTCTGTGAAACTCTTAGGGGTTGTCAGAGGAAGATCCATGAACCAATGCATTTAGGAAAGGTAAGAGAATACAACAGAGTCAGCCTTTGGAAGAACTGCCATTTCCAATACAAAATTCAATAACTATATAAAGGAGGAAATCCTAAACTCATGGGGAAAAGCACTTCATGAGCAAAAAGGATTTCAAATTGCACAACTTCTAATTAGTTTAATTCCTCAGATGCTTAACTTTTAATGTTGTTGGAAATGCTATGAATCTTAAATGTTTTCATGTCATTGATTATAGCTTTGTAATATTACTACGTATGGAAATACAACTGACCTTGTATATTGAACTCCTAGGACTGTCCTTGCTAAATAGACTTATTAAACCTAATAGTTTAATCAGTAAGTTATTCTCATTTTTTGGCTGTCTTCCATTAATAATTCCTTTCCAAATTTAACATCTTTGTTTGCCTTTTTGTACTGGCAAAGACTTGCAACAATATATATAAGACTTTTTGTCTTAAATGCTTAAAAGTTTTCATTTAAAAGCTTTTTGTCTTTCTATTTTTTCAGGCAAAAATCTTTCTTTTAAAGAATTGTTTTTAATTACAGATTAATTTATCCAACAGGTCAATATGTATGTTTCTTATGTCTGCTCCTGTCATTTTTATTAATGTGTTTCTAGAAATATGACCATTTTATATAAAATTTCAATTTAATAGTCTAACCTTGTTCCTGATATTCCTTCATGATTTTTAATATGTTATTAATGTAGTGATACCACTTTTTAAATTTCTCATCCTGGTTATTTGTGCCTTATTCATTTCCTAATAAATTTCATCAGAAATTTCAATAAGCGTTTCAAAGGATTTTGTTTGATTCGTTCCCCTTACTTGACATTTGTGTTTTCTTTAATTTCCTAACTTTATTATTTGCTTCAGTCTGATTTATGTCCTATATCCGGACTGTCTCTCATTTAAAGTATAAATTTAAGATATAAAACTCCTTCTAAAAAACTTTTTTTTAGCAAACAACATCCAATAATACATAAAATGACAATCTATCATACCAGATTTATTCTTGGAAAAATGGTAAATTAAGTCTAAAAACCTACCAGTGCAAATAATCACATTAAGAGAATAAAGAGGAAGCACAATAATATCTCAAAAATATTCAGAAAACTACATGATAAAATTCAGGATATATTCATGATTAGTACCCTTAGAAATGCAGGAATATAACATATTTTTACTAAACTTATTAAACGTATCTACAAAATGACAAAGAGCTCTCAGGTGGAAATTAAAAAGCGCCACTCGTGAGCTGATGGTAGAGATTATGTTGTGAAAGGCTATCCTACCACAACGCAGCACAAACCCGGGTAAAAGAAAGCGAGGGAAACAAAGGACCCCCACGGCTTAAAGCCTGGGTCACACAGGGAACAGTGGTTTATTAAGCCAGCATCGGGACTGACAGAAGCCTGCAGATTTTGCACAGTGGAGAAAGGAGGCCGTCAGAAATCCCAGTAGGCGGAGACGCCAGAAGGGCACCAAAAAAATGGGCTCAGATCAGAAGTGCTCCCTGCTCATGCCTCGCTGACCAAAAACATTTTCAACGTAAGCCCCCGTGAATTTCCAGAAAATAACGACCATGAACAAATCTTGTCAGTAATACAAAATGATTAAAGCTTCCGTCAATGACGACCATGGGACAAAAGAAAAAAAAAAAAAGAGCCCCACACAGACATAATATGAACAGAAAAGTAATTCATACAATTCACGTGTGAGATGTTTCAGAAACTACAAGGTGAACTTTTCAACATGGGAGGGGGTGGAAACAAGGGTTACGGTTCAATGATTTTTAAAACAGACAAATACAGCTGAACGAGCAATCAAATGCAATGCGTCTGCGTGAATAGCAGAGGAGATTAAATTAAAACCTCAAAGGGTGGTGATTACATCCTCCGGACGAGCCCGCAGGCAGCGCGGCTGTGGCGGCAGAGGCCAGGGGACAGGCAGAAAGCCCGCCTGCCGGGAACAAAGGCGGCACGCGGTCTGTGTTCTCACGATAGATTTTTACAGACCGCGCGGACCGGATAGAAAACTGCCGGTGCACCCACAGGAAGTGTCCGCCGTGCCTGCCGGGAGGAGGAAGTAGGAACGCATAGTAACAGGAAGTAGAGGCAGGACGGAACGAAAAAAGATGCACACCTCCCAATAAGGAGCACCGTGCCGGCTCCTGGCTTCGAGCCCGAAAGGAAGAGACACTGGGGAGGTTCTGGCACCGTTTTGGGGTGTAAAAGGTGCAATGGAAGAGCCTGCAGCTCCCACAGAACCCCACGAGGCAGCCGGTGCCTCAACAGGTGCCCAGGGAGCAGGTGAGGGTGCCCCGGGGCCCGGCCACCCGACGCGCCCGGTTTCCCGGCATTCTACGGCTGCAGGCCCTGCCCCCTTCCGCACGTCACGTCTCAGGCCTGCCTATGCTTCCGGGGGCGGGGCCGGGCCCAGCTGGCTGCCGGGCCCACGGCGCAGCGGCAGCTGGACAAAGCAAGTCGTCTGCAGGTATTATCTGCATGGGCTGTGCAAGGAGGGGGAGAACTGTCGCTACTCCCACGACCTCTCGGGCCGGCAGGAGGCCAGGGAGGGCCGCGGGTCGCCGGCTGGGGCCTCCGCAGAGCCAGGCCCCGGCGCGGCTGCGCACGACGAGCCCCTGCCTCAGGAAGTGGCGTGCGCCCCTCCTGCTGCGTCCTCACGCTCCTTGCCTGTGATTGGCTCGGCTGCTGAAGGGGGCTTCTTTGAAGCCGAGACCGAAAGTGCAGGCCTGCAAGCTGCGCAGGGAGCGGGTGCGGAAGGCTGGGCGGGCGCGGAAAGCTGGGCGGATGCCGTTGAGTTTGTTCCCGGGCAACCGTACCGGGGCCGGGGGACCGTTTTTGCCCCCGAGGCTCCTCCGCAGAGCTCGGTGACTGAGTGGGAGTACGTTGCTTTGGGCACGGGGATGCAGCTTTGCCGCGATGCTGCCATGGGGCAGTGCTTTCGTGGGGAGAGCTGTGCGTATCTCCACGGAGAGATATGCGACTTTTGTGGGCGGCAGGTCTTGCACCCGGTGGATGCTGACCAGCGGGCAGACCACATAAGAGCCTGCATTGAAATGCACGAAAGAGATATGGAGCTCTCGTTTGCCGTGCAGCGCAGCAAGGACAAAGTGTGTGGCATCTGCATGGAGGTTATCTATGAGAAAGCCAACCCCAATGACTGCCGCTTTGGCATCCTCTCCAACTGCAACCACTCCTTCTGTCTTAAGTGCATCCGCAGGTGGAGGACTGCCAGAGAGTTTAGGAACAGGCTTATCAAATCCTGCCCACAGTGCAGGGTCACCTCCAACATTGTCGTTCCCAGTGAGTTCTGGGTGGAGGAGGAGGAAGAGAAGCAGAAACTTATTCGGCAGTACAAGGAGACACTGAGCACCAAGACCTGCCGGTATCATATTCCAGGCAGGGGTTGCTGCCCATTTGGAGCGACCTGTCTTTACAAGCATGCAGACCCTGAGGGCCAGGGAGAGGAGGAGGAGGAGGAGGAGGAGCCTGAGAGGCAGGGGTCTGGGGCACCCGGCGGTCACAGCAGTCGACCTTCGGAGCCTGAGCAGGTGGGAGAGGGCAGCATGCTCTTTGAAAGCAGTAAAAAAGAGCTTGTCACGCTTTGGCTGGCCAGTCTGTTGTTGTTTAAGTGTTTTATTTCACTGGGAGATAATGAACTTTTCTCAGAGACCCAGTGGGACTTGCTCCATGGGGGGCTGGGAAAATATGTCCGCTTGAGTCTGTGGCATTTCGCTGTGGCATGTGGTGTAGTGCGCTGAGGCCCTGTCATCGGCCTGTTGTCTGTTTATAGACGCATCTACCATGTACAGCAGCTGTGGGAGCCATTTTTATAGATCATCCATCTGTTTTCTTGCCCATCCCCATTCCTCTCCCCCTAGGAGTGTGGTGTGTCACAAAAGTCACAAAAAGTTTTTAAAGTTGTTGTTTGGTGAAATGCATTATTACTGTCAGTTTATGGTTTATTTTGTCATCTCTGTTTTCAACAGGAGTGACTCAGTTCTAGTCTAGTGTTTACAGGATTTCCACACTCATTTTGAAGCGCCTCAAGAGTAAATGGGACAGGGTGAAGGGAGAAGTCTTAACTGAACGAGGAACTTTTTGCTGCTACAGCTTTAAGAAATGGACCCTCGGGGGGCCTTGTGTGTGCAGCTGCTCGTCTCTGCTGTTTACATGTCTGTTCCTTCCCTGATTCCTTTCAAGTGCACTTTTTAACTTGTGGTGACCTCGTGCGTTTGTGTTTTACTTGACCAGAACCAGGTGTATATGTTTACATGTTTTCATCCTGCTTAACTTGATGTCGAATTATTTATATGTGGAAGTATATATTTAAGAATTATATATAAATATATATGCATATAAATGAGTACAAAATTATTTACTTGAAAACACATGTAAAGGATATATATATATCGTAATATAGTATACTGTGTATGTAATAAAATAAATGCAGAACTGGAAGCTAAAGGTGAAAGGCTAACAGAATTCACTTTTGTGTGAGTGTGAGGCGAATGGATGAGTCTTCTGTCATTTTCCCAGGCTACAGTGATTAACATCTAATGAAAGAAACTGTTCAAGTGGATCTGGCTGAATGTGGCCCAGATCTTAAAGGATTTACTAAATAGGACATTGGCGATTTCCATGATGGTGTTAATAGCTCACCCTGCTGTTAAATACAGAAATGTGTGTATAGAGCCATCTTGCTGTTCCTCATGACGGCACAGTCCTGGACACAGTCTTCGTAGTCAGTGTTTTCCATTATCTCGAGACAATCCACACAATGGGCTTTTGACAAAAGTTTTCGACATGTAAGTGAAAAGATTATAAAAGAATAATAAAAATTTTGAAACTAATCAGAATACAAGAATGAAAAGACAAAAAGCTGAAATCTAGAAATGAGCAAAGGCTAACTACAGTAGTGATGCAGGAAGTTTATAACAGACACCATAACTAGGTCAAATGATGATGGTTTCAAATAAAAGTCAAATGCTTCTCAGCCTTGATTATAATTAAAATGAAAGTATATGCTATTTTAAATACACACCTAAAATATAAGAACACAAAAACATTAAAAGTGTCAGGATGAAAAAATTAAACAGATGTTTCAACTTCTTATAGGCAAAATGCGTTTTCAGGATAAATGCATTGTCAGAGATAAACAGCATGGCATATAAACATTAAGTTACATAATTTACCAGGAAGATAAAATTATTCCAATTTTGTATTGTTTTCATAACGTAGCATCAGATACACAAATAAATAATTGATAAGTATAGAAAAATGCAAAATCTGAGTGAACAGTTTTAATACACCTTTTCAGTAACTGAACAAGGAAAGAATGGGAGTTGAACAGCACAAGGTTAACAATTTAATGAACGTGTATAAAATGCTGTGTGAATTAATTGGAGGATGCTCTTCTCTGAGCTAAGATAGCTGAAAATACACTGGAGGCCCGCTGACTGTCCAACAAAGAGTGCATTCGCAAAGTTTATACCATGTACCGAGCATTCGGCAAAGCGTGAATGTAATTCCTAGAACCAGCGTACTGTAATTTCCCCGTCATCCTGATGAGGTAAAGAAGGTGGGGAGGTTAAATGACCAGCTGATCCTGCTGTGACCGATAGGTATCAACTAGTGGGACAGCGAACGGAATGCAGCACATGTCGGGATCAAAGACACTGGGACCCCCCACATACGTGGCTCAGCAGAGGGATGGGCACGGACAAGCTCCTACGGAGCGTGGGAGCCTTGGGGCGTTATCTGTGGGCTGCCAGGCTCCATACTTCTTGGTCCCCCTCTCGGAATATGCCTCAGCCTCTCATGTTTTTACACTGCCCCTCCCCTCTTACCTGAGTCCTGATCCTCTGGGTAAGTGTCTCAGCCTGTGCCCCCTGGGGTCATTGCCATAGTCCCTCCCTCTTGATTCCTCTTATTTAGAGAATTGACCCATCACAAGGCCCTGGATACCTCCAGACATGTGCCCATTCTCACGGTCATCCCAGACACCTGGGGTCAAGAGAGCTTAAAGGACCAAACCACCCAAGCACAGGCCTCGGTGGGGCACTCAGAGACCGCGCTGTTGCCAGAGGCTCAGTGAGCTCTGAGCAGTGGCCAAGCTGTCAGAGGGATTTTTAAACTGAACGTGGAAAGCTCTGAGCACTGCCTTAATGTGCACTGTTCCCTAACACCGTGAAACCGCACACTTCTATTCAAATAGTATCTTGCACCAGACAGCGGCACTAAAGTTCAGGAAGCTCAGGGGCACAAGGCTTCGTAGGAGGTAAAACTGTTCGGGCGACAGAAAAAGGGTAATTAGAATCCTGACTCGACTTCTTAACCAGCCATGCGCTCCAGAGCAAGTTAGTTTAATTTTCTACACTGCAGTTCCTTCGTGTGAGAAATGGGCTCAATAGCACATAGTTTGCAGGGTTGTTGTGAAGGTCGGATATAATTGGGCAAAGAGCTTGAATCACGTGCTTTGAAAGCGGCAGTGACAAAAGTGGGGTTTATGTGTGTGTGTGTGGACCTGAACAGAGCTCATGCAAGAATTAATAATGGTCCACTCAGTTTTTCTCTTTGGGAGTCTTTGGTACTTGAATGAAAGTAATGTTATTATTTTAGGATTATTTTCGTAGAAAGGGGGCTCATTAGCTTTATGGTCATAATTTCAGAGAGCCCAAGTGATTTTTTTTCAGCAAACGTCGTTCACGTAAAACTAAAAGGGCTTTTCTAATCCCGGAGATAAACAACAGAAATGTATTCTTTGGGATGGATGCCTACATGAGTAAAATGAGAAATAAGATGAGATTTAAAAATAGGACATTCCCTGTCCCTCATCAGCTAATTCAGAAAGAGGTCAAATAACAGGGATGTCACCGAGACCAGCATGTCCCCAGGGCCTGCCGGTGAAGACAGCTGGGGCACCCCACCCCTTTGGAGTCAGGAACAAAGGAACACACAAAGGTCTGCTCTGGGAGCGATTGACAGTGTGTGCGGCCCCTCCTCCACAGGGACTGAGGGATTCTGCCCGAGGGTCTGTACCGAAGGTTTGATTCCAGCCACGCGGGGAAGCAAGTCTGATTTGCCTAGGCTTTGTGTGTCTCAAGTTGGTGAACATACAGACTTATAAAGATGCTAAAACTTGACCTGGTGCCCCTTTCCCCCTGTAGGATGTGGGCCTCACCTGTCACTGAACCCATTTACTGAACTTCAGTGGCATAAAGGGAAACATTTCTAGCTCATAATCGATGCCCATATGCTGCTCTATTTTGCACTTTTCGTAAACAGCTTGTGCGGATGGTCTGTTTCCGCAGCAGGTGCCGAACTATGCAGTCTCGGGTGGAAGAGAGCTGGGGTGCGGATGGCAAAAGGGATGTTTGGAAAATGACCCAGCACCAGGGCCAAAAAAAGTAAACTAGTACATGCCAGAATTTTTGCCCTGAAAATATATAGCATATCCCATTTTCCAGTGTTGAATGGGCACTAATAAAAAATCATTGTAACGGATCACAATGAAACTGTCAATTAAGTTGAGAAATCAGCAGTCCAGGCAACATTCTCTGATGTCCATGCAAGAAAATAAGCCACTCCCACATGAAAGTTCCTTTAAGTATCTCTCAAGAAAGATTTGTTGGAAGAGTGAATTCAGAATCGTTTAACAGGATAGAATGAGCGATTTAAAACCCTCCATACCAAAAGCTGTAGGGTAGGGCTGAATCTGCCCTCAGAGTGAAGCTGACTTTAAATCCTAATATAATACACATGGTTGAGAAAGGCAAATTCCATAATAAAAAAGGTACCCAAATCTGCAAATGTTAAAGAAACAACGTACATGCAAACATACACGCATAATCAGAAATAATTAAGAAAGATCAAAGCAAAAATTAGTGGATTAGAACACAGGAATATAAAAGCTACTTCTTTGAAAAAAAAAACCAGCAGGTAAACTATGAAGCTGATCAAAAATTAAAGGAGGAAATCCACAGTCTGTAAGGAAGAGCCATGTCCTACTTTTGAGCGTGGGCAGCCGTCTTGAAAGTTCACGCAGGATGCAGTGGTTCCTGGTGGCTGGCTCCTCCTTTTCCAAAGCCGCCCGGAAGCTGACTTGAAGTTCCAGCATGGAGTAACATGAGCTGTGCCCTCTGTCAGCCGGCACACAGCTGCGAGCTTCAGTCACTCGTCTCTGACTGTCGCACCCTGACCCATGTAATTTAGTTCAGGACATCTGGGAATTTTTCTCCCGTCACCTTCGCCCATTTTCCAAATCTCCCCCACCTACGTCCCGGAACCACCGACCCGTTGTCTGTTCCTGTGAGTTCTGGTTTTGTAGATTCCATATGTGAATGAGACCGCACAGAATTTGTCCTTCTCTCACGTGCCTCACTTGGTATAACGCCTCAAGGGTCTTTCATGGTTTTACAGATGGCAGGAGAGCCCTGCATTTTTTTATGGCTCAATAACATTTCATTGTATAACATGATTTATACCGAAGTGTAACCAGTACACACATACACGATCAACTTCATGCCATATGTTGCAAAAATATAAAAATAAATGTTAGAAAAAAATCAGAATAAAAATATCTGCATTTTTATCCTTTTTAATAAGTCAAAGGAAAGTAATCCTATCTGCTCGGATCAGGCACAAACAAGTAGATCCCTTCTCTGTACTGACAGTTAAAATTATTTTGACAATGCGTTGCACTGCATATAGAAACAAAAAATGAGACAAACGTGTCAGTGAGATGATATGATATTGCATGTTGAAAATCTAAAACTATCTGGAAAGCTTCAAAAAATAAAAATCAGGTGCTCAGAAAATTAGATATAAAACAACAATCATAAAAAAATGTAATGAAGACCTACTTGTTACAGAAACAGTAATTTAAAGTGCATAGGAATAAACTTAAAAATCTGAAGAAAACTATAAAAAAGAAACAAACACATCAAGTATTCTTATTTTATTGATGTATAATTAATACCCCATAGTTGTTTCAAGTTATGATTCAACTTTTGTATACAATACCCAGTGATCACAACAGTAAGTCCAGTTACCCTGTCTCACCGTTCAAAGCTAATATAATATTATCAAGTGTGGTCCCTGTGTTGTACATTACATCCATGGCTTACTTGTTTTGAAATTGGAACTTTGTACCTTTCGATCCCCTTCACTCATTTGCACGTCTCCCAACCCTCTTTCCCCCAGCAGCCAATCTCTCCTCTGTATCTATGAGTCTGATCTCGTTTGTTTACTTGCTTTATTTTTTTTTAAGATTCCACATATAAGTAAAATTACATGATATTTGTCTTTTTCTGCCTGGCATATTTCACTTAGCCCAATACACTCAAGTTTCATCCATACTGTTCCAAGGGCAAGATTTTATTCTTTTTTCATGACTGAGTAGTATTTCGCTATGTGTGTGTGTATATATATATATATATATATATGTATGTATGTATATGTATATATAAAATATATAACTTCAGTCACCCTTGATATCTGCTGGGGATTGGTTTCAGGGCCCCCTTCGGATACCAAAACTCTGTAGGTGCTCAAGTCCCTTATATAAAATGGTGTGGAAAGATTTATCTCCATGTCTTTCGATTCCCAGCAGCAGATGGAAGATACCATTTTTCATCTGTAGTTGGTTGAATCCACGAGTGGGAAACCTGAGGGTATGGAGGGCCACCTGTGCATTTATTTTTAAAAATCCACATGTAAGTAGAATCACACAGTTAAAACCCATGCTATTCAGGATCAATCGTGTATTTTTGAGTTAATGTTTTACTTACTTATTTTTTAATCCTCACCTGAGGGTATGTTCACTGATTTGAGAGAGAGAAGCATCCATCAGTTTCGTCCCCAACTGGGGACTGAACCCGCAGTCATTGGAACCACCCGGCCAGGGATGAATTAGTGTTTTGATTTTCTTCTTCAGGTAGATACCTAGCAGTGGAACTGCTGGATAACATGATGGTTTTAATTTTGTGAGAAACCTCCATATTTTTTTTCATAGTGGCTGCACCAATTTACATTCCTTCCAGCGGTGCACGAGGGTTCCCTTTTCTCCGCCCCCTCGCCAAACACTTCCTATTTCTTGTCTCTTTGATAATAGCCATTCTGACAGATGTGAGGGGATAGCTCATTGTGGTTTTAGTTGGAGCTCCCTGACGATTAGTGATGTTTAGCATCTTTTTCCATGTCCGGTGGCCGTCTGTGTGTCCTCTTCAGAGAAGTGTCTGTTCAGGTCCTCTGCCCATTTGGATTGTTTGCAGGGGGCGGGGGGATTTGGTGTTGAGTTCTGTGAATTCTTTATAAATTTTGGATATTAACCCCCTGTTGAATATATCACTACAAATACCTTCTTCCTTTCAGTAGCTTGTCTTTTCATTTCATTGATGATTTCCTGTGCTGTTTTTAGCTTGATGTAGTCCCAGTGCAACTGGTTTATTTTTTCTTTTGTTTCCCTTGCCTGAGGAGATATATCAGAAAAAAATACGGCTGAGAGAAATGTCAGAGATTTTACTGCCTGTGCTTTCTTGTAGGATTCTTATGGTTTTAAGTCTTACATTTAAACGTTTAGTCCATTTTGAGTTTATTCTTGTATATGATAAAAGAAGGTGATTTAAGTTCATATTTTCTATATATTTCTCCAGTTTTCTCAGCACCACTTTTTAAAGACTTCATTGATTTATTCTTAGAGAGAGGAGAAGGGAGGGAAACATCAATGTGTGGTTGCCTCTCGCGTGCCCCCTACTGGGGACCTGGCTCACAACCCGGGCATGTGCCCTGACTGGGAATTGAACCAGCGACCCTTGGGTTCGCAGGCCAACGCTCAGTCCACTGAGCCACACCAGCCAGGGCTCGGCACCACTTATTGAATAGACTGTCTTTACCTCATTGTATATTCTTGCCTCCTTTGTCATAAACAAAACAGAACCAGACTCATAGACACAGAGAACAGACTGATGGCCGCCAGAGGGGGGCATTGGTGGGCTACGTGAGAAGGGTGAGGGATTGAGAAGTACAGCCTGGCAGTTACAGAATAGCCACGGGGATATAAAAGTACAGAATAAGGGATACAGTCCGTAATATTGTAATAACTATGTGTGAGGCCAGGTAGGTGCTAGGATTATCAGGGGGAACACTTTGTAAATTGTGTAGTTTTCTGACCGCTCTGCTGTGTGCCTGAAACTAATATAAAGTAATATTGAATGTCAGCTGTCATTGGAGAAAAAGAAAGGCTCTCAGATCCTGGGTTTTACAGGACTCGGCCGTAAAAGCTGTTTGGCTCTGACGATAGTCTGTTCTTCCAGGCTGGGGGACACTGACCCCAGAGGTCACTGAGAGATCATCAGGGCCTCCCCAGTGTTATGTGAGAGGGGCATCACCTCGGTTTCAGCAGGCCATGCAGCCTCTGCTCTGAGCTGTGGGGATGGGGCTGCCCAGAACCTTGGGGCATGACCCTAACCTGACGGCCCTGGGGGTGTGACCCCTCCGCCTGGCAGAGCTGCGTGGAGAGGACCGTGGCCCCAGGGTCCAGGAAGCAGGGCAGAGAACCCAAGGGATCCTTCTCAAACTGTAGGACCCGGAGTTGGCCTTGGTAGGAGCTGGACTTGCTTGGGACCTGCCGCTACTTCCTTCTTTCTTGTTTCTCCCTTTTGGAGTGGGAACTTTTCTATCCTGTGCCGGTCTCCCCATTGCATTTTGGGGAGCACAGACCTCATTTGGTTTCCCGGATTCACAGGTGGAGGATGGGTAGCACTCGGGTTTCTTTCATACCCCATTTACCTAATACATCGGTGGCACTCAGGACTTGGGACAGTGGGGCTGATGGTGGGAAGAGTTAAGACTTCAGGGGCTGTTGGACAGAGTGAATGTATTTTGCATGTGAGAATTTTAAGGGTCAGAGTAGAATATCACGTACTAACTGTTTGTATCCCCCCCAAATTCATATATTTGAAGGAGCCCTGATCCCCAGTGGCATGGTACCTGGAGGTGGGACCTTTGGGAGGCCATCTGGCTGTGCCAGGGGAGCACTCACGAGTGGGATTAGTGCCCTGATCAGAAGAGACATGAGAGAGATGTCCCCTTTGTCTCCACCACCTGAGGACTCAGCTAGAAGGGGGCCTTGCTGACCTCAGACCCCCACCTCCAAAACCGTGAGAAATGAACGTGTCGTGTTTGAACCCCCAGTCAGTGCTGTTCTGTTAGAGCAGCCCAAACAGACTAAGACAAGTAAAAAGAGATCACATGTAGCTGATGTAAATAAACCAACCAACCGACAAACAAAGCTGTTGTGAAAATTCACATTAAAAAAGCCAGTAGAACCTGAATATTTTAGAATTGAAAAATAGTCATTGAACCCCACCAGATCTTAAGACATAGTATCATGTGCCAGCGATACAGAGTGAGGTACTGGCGCTTGAACTCAGAGATCCAGAATGTCCATAAAAAGGTCCGTAAATGGACACAGATGCACATGGGAATTGAGTTTATGATAAAGATTATAGCAAAAGTAACTTGGGTTATTCCATACAACAGGCTGGGTAAAGTCAGGAGTCATCTTGAAAACTGGCACTTGGGATCCACATGTCCAACTGCACACCGTATAAATTCCACGTGCATCGAAATTTCAAATGTAAATACGAAACCAAAAACGTGTGGAAACAACAAAGGATACAGTCTTCTTTTAAAGCTGTATAGTCAAAAATGCCGTTCTGTGACATGATTGAAAGAAGCCGCCAAGGAAATTTTGACTGCTACCGTAGCCGCTGTGTGGAGCTGGTCCCGCTCCAGCCCGCGTCACCTCCCTTAACCTGTCCAACCGTCCTGAGAGACCACTGCCGGCGTCATCTCCTTGCAGCAGCTTGGAGAACCGAGGCCCAGGCAGTGAAGAGCTGTCCCAGGGCCACAAGGGTGCTGTCGCCTGACCCCAGGGTCCTCCTCTCAGCCACTGCGCTGCCTTACAAATTAGCTGAACAAAACCACCATGAGCAAAACTGGAAAAAAAGTGTCAAGATGCAAAAAAAACAATTCATAAATTAGGACAGGAGCATATTTTTGTATTTTTAAAGTGACCCAATGAAACAAAATCCCAACTTCATAATGAAATTAAGAAATAGTAAGAATGCACCCTGCACAGAAAATAAAATGCAAATAGTTTTAACTAAAGGCAGGAAAAGCTGTCAAACATCACTAACAGTAAAACTTATTAAAGTGGCATTGCATTTCAGTGTTTTCCTTTTAATTTGTCAAAGACCCACCCCTTTGAAAGCACACCCCAGTGAGAGCTGGGGAAATGAAATCAGCACATTCCAACAGCACTTACAGGCATGTCATCGGTACATTTTCCCTAGAGGGAATTTTGATAATGCCAATCAAAATCATAAACACTTGTACCTACTCCTCGACCAGCCATTCTGTTGATCTAAATGTGACTTACAGGTATACGCTACACCGGAATTCACCCAAGTCCGAGGATGTTAGCCGAACATCCTCGGGGAGATACACCCTGCCCTGCAGCCAGGAGGGGGCGTGCTCGGCCTGTCCAACCCCTACCGACCTGCCCCAGTCAGTTATCAGTAGGCCCCAGGGTTTCCGGCGCGACAGGAGCTCTTGGAGGCGAGTGAATTGGAAGGGACAGCCAAGTGGATGTGTCGAAACAGTAAAAGTCTGGAAATGAATAAAAAATTCAGTAGTAGGCAACTGATTTAAAAAGTAACAGACATACAGTGAGGTATCATGAAATCACATTTAAAAAATAAACAAAAAAACATGAAGAAGCCTGCAGGGGCTGACTTAGAGTGGTGAGTAGGAATTAAATGTGCAGACATAGAATTATATCACTTGTGTACAAAGATAGCTTTAGATACAGTGTCTGTGCTTATATATATAATTACATTTGCTGGTTTTGACCTATAGGTGCATAAAAACCTCCTGAAAAATTATTTGCGTGTGAAAGTATATATGTCTTAACATATAATATATACATACATGTATAAATACACACAGAAGAAATGTGTGTGTATATATGTACGCATGTAAAATAAAATAAATGCAGAGCTAAAACTTGCATGTCCATAGTGAGTACATTTGGTTCCTTTATGATTGTGCGCTGTGCGAAGGAAAGACGGCAAAGATATGATTGATTAGGTCTCCCATGAGAACAATCATTTAAGTGGTTTCATCCCCGTGCAGCGTATTCGTTTTCTCGCTGTAAGGACCCAGCCATGTCGCCCAGCCACGAGTCACTATGGCAACAGAGCCGACTCTCGGGACCCCACTGCTGTAGACGCAGGTTTGCAGGCACCGCTTGGTCCGGCCTGTTGCTGAGCCGGTCCGTAGTCAAAGCCCCCGTTTTGTACGCGGTATTCTGTGTTCTGAACCTCTCCAAGCAAGATGTGTTTTGAAAAGTAGTAACCAAAAAGTGGGAAAATGAGAATAAATATAATAAATTTTAAGAAGGTAAGAGACGGGAGGAAACTGGATAGAGCACGCAAGAAAAATAGAAAGCAAGCAGTAACATTGGAAATTAAACACTAACAAAAACCAGGAAAGATTCTCTAGATTTGTTTATAGCAAACAGCTTTAAGACAAAGGTGTTAGTAGAGAAGAGTTCAATGCATTAGGAAGTTAAACTCATTTTAAATTTCGTATTCATGTAATTACATACCTTCAGAAAATACAAGAGCAAAGTGACAGAATTAACGGGAAATCCAGGAACCCCCCAAGGTGGCAGATATTTTTAACCCATCTTGTATAGCCTCTCATTTTAAAGAACAATAAGGATAGAGTAGGTTTTAATAACTCAGCAAACATTATTTTGCTGAGTGCACCTCCTGCTTGCTTGCAGACCTCCGCCTGGCTGTCCCTTCCAATTCTCTCGCCGCCTAGAGCTGCTCCCGCCGCGCCGGAAACCCTGCGGCCGAATGGTAACTGACCGGGGCAGGGCGGCAGGGGCCGTCAGGCCGAGCGCGCCCCCTCCTGGCTGCCGGGCAGGGTGCATCTCCCCACTCGGGCAGCTGGAATCTGCATTCAGAACCCGAGGCCTTCGGATTGGTGTGTCCGGGTTCTTATGCGAAATTCCCAGAAGTGGGATTGCTAGGTCAAAAGGCAGATCCATTTTTAATTCTTTGAGAAAAGTCCGTACTGCTTTCCCTAGCAGCTGCACCAGTCTGCATCCCCGCCAGCAGTGCATGAGGGACCCTTTTTCTCCACGTCCTCGCCAGTGCTCTTTGTTTGTTGCCTTATTAATGATGGCCATTCTGACAGGTATGAGGTGATATCTCGTTGCAGTTTTAATTTTTGCATCTCTCTGATTATTAGCGACATTGAGCATCTTTTCATATGTCTCTTGGCCATCTGTATGTCCTCTTTGGAGAAGTGTCTGTTCAGGTCCTTTGTCCATATCTTAATGGAATTGTTTGTCGTTCTGCTGTTGAGTTGTGTAAGTTCTTTGTATATTTTAAAAATTAAGCCCTTATCGTATATCAGAACCAGAGACATGGATACATGGAACAGACTGACAGCTGTCGGCAGGGAGAGGGGTGGGGAGACTGGATGAAAGAAGGGGAAGGATTAGCCAAAGAACATCTACGAGTGACCCATGGACACAGACGGCAGTGTGGGGACGGTCAGAGGGGAAGGGGGATTGGGTAGAGGTGGGCAAAGGGTGGGAAAATGGGGACATCTGCAACAGTGTCAACAATTAAAAAACAAGCCATAAGGGCTGGTTCACCCACGACTTTGGCTCCAGTCAGGAAAATGTGGGTGGGGGCTTCCACAAGTGCTGTAGGCTCAGGTGAGGGCCCCAGGCATTCCTAGCCAATAGTGTCACCATTGATAAAACGAGACCAACAGAAAACAGGGTGAAGGGTAACCGCAGTGTGACATGAGACCATAATGATGAAGAATAAGCTAATCCTCCTGAAAGATGTCTTCTAATGAAATAAGGCCTTGGCAGGAGACAGACGAGGCCTGCAGGGGTGTCCAACCTGCAGCCCAGGATGGCCGCGAATGCGGCCCAACCCGAAATCGTCAATTTACTTAAAACATTGTGAGATCTTTTTTGTGATTACGTGTCACGATGTATTTACTCTGTGGCCCAGGACAACTCTTCTTCCAGTGTGGTCCAAAGACACCAAAAGGTTAGACACCCCTGGTAGGGCTTTAGTATAAATACAAGGTAAGACCAAAGTGGGTTTACAGTTATAAGTATGCAAAGCAGACTTTATTTTTGTTGTTATTTATGTATTGTTGCCACTATTACAGATATCCCTAATTTTCATCCACTTTGCCCTCCACCTAGATCACCCCCCCCACAACCTTCACCATGCTGGTGTCTGTCCACGGGCCCTGCATGTATGTTCTTTGGCTAATCTCTTCCAGTCCCCCCGACACCCCTCCCCCCTGACAGCTGTCAGTCTGTTCCACGTGTCCACGCCTCGGTTCTATTTTGTTTGTGAGTTTATTTTGTTCATTAGATTCCATATGTAAGTGAGATCATATGGTATTTGTCTTTCTCTGACTGGCTTATTTCACTTAGCATAATGTTTTCCAGGACCATCCATGCTTCTTTTTCATGGCTGAATAGTGTTCCATTGTATAAATGTACCACATCTTTTTTTATCCTTGTATTACTTATTAATTATCATGTTTTTCCATACGAACACCTGTAAACCTACTTTTGCCCCGCCCTGTAGAAGTATACAGACAGGCCGAATATGAGAACTTGAAGGGATTTCATATGTTGCAGGAGCTTTATAAAGCATTTATAACTAAGTAATCAACAATGTGGTTATAAGAGGGTTCGAGGACTCCCGTTGCTGCTATACATGAACTGTAAGGATTCTTTCTTCATTGCCAGTCTCTGCAACAGTGAATTGGACCCCATCCTATTCACTGAGATCCTTCAGCAGTCCCTCTTTCTATATATCATTAATTTGTCACTTTTATTATCACGTACATATCCTTTATCTGTCACAAGGGAAACTCTCTTGCTCATGCTTCTACCCGTGGTTGCCCCATTTCCTTGATGCTGTCTGAGGCCGAACTCTTCACAGCGTTGTTTGTACCCACTCACTGTCTACAATTCAACTCCTTCTATTTTCTCTTTTTTTAAAGGTATTTACTTATTTTTATTTTTATTTTTATTTTTATTTTAGAGGGGAAGGGAGGGAGAAAGAGAGGGAGAGAAACAGCCATCTGTTGCCAAGCTGGGACCAAACCTGCAACCCAGGCATGTGCCCTGACGGGGAATCGGACCAGTGACCTTTGGCTTTGTGGGACAGTGCCCAGCCCACTGAGCCACACTGGTCAGGGCCTTCCTGTTCTCCCTTAAAGACACTCCACTCCACTGAACTGCTCTTTCCAAGTCCACGTGGTTCAGTCCCATGCTCTATTCTCTGTCCCATCTCATGCCACCATCACGGCGTGTGACGAGTCTGATCCCGTCCCCTGCAGGGATGAATTTCCTCATTTGACTTTCAGAATCCCACATGCTCGTACTGTTCCCCCATTCTCACCAGTTACTCCCTCCTTCTCCCTTGCAGACTTCTCTTAAAATGACGTCTTAAGAAAAGGTGCCTTCCTTGCCTGCTGGTTCTGCGGAAGTGGGAGATACATTCTCACTCCACAGGTAGCAAAGGGAAGGGTCTCCTTCCTAAGCCAGGGCTGGTGTTCTCTGTGGGAATCAGTTATCAGAGCTAGCCCAGCTCAGTGCAGGTGGCCTTACTGTGCTAAGGGTGCGTTCTTCCCTTGCGAGCCCTGGGTTGCTTTGAAGCCTCCCTGCAGTACTGACCTGCCCCAGTGAATCATCTCTAAGCCCCAGGGTTCTCAGTGTGACAAAAGGAGCTCTAGCAGGTGAGAGAATTAGGATGGATAGCAAAGTAGATGTAATTTCATCTCTTTCAGAAAGTAACCTGACTGCACTATCCACCTGACCAAAATCTTGCTGCTGCTGTTAGTAAAACTAAAGACCAATTATTACTGTGATTTACAAGATAATATTCTCCATTCCCAACCCCTTCACACACATACACTTGCAGATTTGGCAGCAATGATCGTCTCTCAGTTCACTGAATGTAGAATACTTTCTCCTGAACGGCTCACCCCATCCACTCTCTGTTGAAGCTAACGCTGTTGCAATTATGCAGTTAAAAATAGGAGGTAGGATAATGCAGCTACAAAAATGAAAACCTGACAGACTACAATAGTTGTCACTGCTTTAGGAAGACAGGCATGGGCACAGATTAAACTAACTGGAAAGGCTATCAGGTAGATTGGAATTCTCTCCAGATTTGACATCTGCCACCTCATCTCAGCCTGTTCCACCCTGACACTCGCTGTTCCAGGCACACTTCAATTTTTGTTCCCAGTCCTTAGTGTTAGCTAATTTCTCTGCTTAGAATGTTCGTCTCCCAGACTTTTATGTGGCCCGACTCATTTGGTCTTTAAAATATCGGCCTAAGCCCTGGCTGGTGTGGCTCATGGGGTTGAGTGCCTGCATGTGAACTGGAGTTGCCAGTTCGATTCCCGGTCCGGGCCTGTGCGTGAGTTGTGGACCAGGTCCCCAGTAGGGGGCGCGCGAGAGGCAACCACACATTGATGTTTCTCTCCCTCTTGCTCCCTCCCTTCCTCTCTCTCTCAAAATAAATAAATAAACATCGACCTAAATATTAACTTTTCACAAAGTCCTTCTCTGAACACACTAGCCACACAGCCCCTTTTACTCTGTAATTCACCATGTGTTAATTTGTTTTAATACAGTGCTATCACTGCTGGCATTTCCCCATTTTTTCAAATTTTATTTTCCATTAAAGTTTACATTTAATATTTTATATTATTTTCAGCTGTATAACATAGTGGTTAAACAATCATAATTTACAAAGTGTTCCTTCCGATAGTTCCAGGACCTGGCCCCGTGCGGTTATTACAACCTTACTGACTCTGTTCCCTGTGCTGTGCTTTACGTCCCTGTGACTGCCAGTCTAACCCCTTCGCCTTTCTCACCCGTCTCCCCAACTCCCCTTCCAACCGTCAGTCTGTTCAGTGAATCCATGAGTCTGTTTCAGTTTTGTTTGTTGATTTTGCTCTTTGGATTCCACTTACAAGTGAAATCATATGGCATCTGTCTTTCTCAGTCCAATTTATTCCACTTTTGATACCCTCTGAGGTCATCCATGCTGTTGCAAATGCCAAGAGCTCCTCCCTTTTCACAGCCGTGCAGCACCCACGGTGTGAGTCCGCCACAGCTTCTCCAGCCGCTCGCCTGCCGATGGCTGCTTGGGCCGCTTCCAGCGCTTGGCTTTTGGAAAGAGCGCTGCTAAGAACATAGGGGTGCAGGTGTTCTTTCTGCTTGGTGTTTCAGGATTCTTAGGATATATTCCCAGAAGTGGGATCACCAGGTCATAAGGCAGCTCCATTTTTAATTTTTTGAGGAGACTCCATACCACTTTCCACGGCCGCTGCCCCAGTCTGCACTCCCACCAGCGGTGCACGAGGGCTCCCCTTTCTCCACGTCCTCGCCAGCACTTGTTGTTTGTTGATTTATTGACGGTAGCCATTCTGACACGCGTGAGGTGATATCTCAGGGTGGTTTTAACTGACATGTCCTCATTTCTTTATGTTTGCTTTCTGTTCATCTCTATCAGAATTCCCTATGTGACAATAGAAGCTATCTGTCTCTTTGCTTTTTTGTTCCAATTGCCCAGAACCGTGTCCACACTAATAGACCCCCTCTCTGAGGGTGACTGGTCACCCCATGAGCAGAAACTAGGGCCTCTTGACTGACAGCTCATCCGAATATAAGCTTTGCTTAATCACTAGTGCTGTTTACCCTTCTCTAAACTCACTGGTGAACTGAGAAATAAATGAAGTCTTGGTATTCTTCTTGGCCAAACATGTCTGCAGAAACACTCACCTGGGTAACAGGATGATGGCATGAAGTTGAAAACGTGAGCCACCAGCCTCCTCACTGCCCAGAAACCCCCCCAAATAGGTCACAGCCGGTGGAACGCCAGTGGCTGAGTCTCAAACTGTGGAACTCGTGCCTCTCCACTCTGAGTCTGAGATGCTTTGTCGTCTGATTGAGTCTGTAATAGTTTCCACTCTCCTGCGTAAGAGCGCGGGTGTCTTTGTTTTTCACGACAGAAATCCCTAAGAGGGCGGAGCCCCACTCTGGGTAAATATAGAAACAGATCAGAGACCTCGGCCAAGTGCCCTGTCTTCTGAAATGCTGGGATTTCAGGCACGAATCACAGGCTGGAACCCAGTCAGGACTCAGCTCGGGGCCATGAGCGAGGGGCTGGTGCTGAACCTCGGCTCCACTAAAGAAGGACCCATGACACCCCTTCTCGTGCCATCATGTGAAGGGACAGGCTGGCATCTTCCCTTTGCAAGCTCCACTAACTGTTACATTTACGTGCGGAAGAAATTCCTCAGTCCTGGAGCAGAACTGCATTAGAAAATAGTTCCTGGAAAAATCAGTGGTTTCACTGGAGGAGTCTACCAATATTTAACAGAGGATTAACATGTTTTATACAATCTCTTCCAGAAGGTGGAAGAGGAAAAGCCATTGTATGAAATTACCAACAAGTACCCTGATACCAAAATCAGGCAAGAATGAAAACTACAGACCAACATCCCTCATGAGTGTGGATGCAAAATTCCTGATATATTAGTGAATATAATTTAGCAATTATATATGTATATAAAATGAAAAATGAGTTTTGTTGAGGGAATGTAAGGCTCTTTAATATTGAAACGTAATTTAACAAAATCCATCATATTAATGTGTTACAAAGGAAAAATCACATGATTATAGCAATCAAGGCAGAAAAAAATATTTAACAGAATGAAACACCCATTTGTGATTTTTACAAATCTAAAAAAAAAAAAATGAAGGAGATTTGACTTTGGGTGGCAAACGCACAATGCAGTCAATACACAGATGATAATTGTACACTTGAAACCTGTGTCATTTCATTAACTGATGTCACCCCAATCTAATCTAAATCTAAAAATATAGAAACTGAAGAGAACAGCCTCAAGTTGACAAAGTCATCAGGTAACCTACAGGTGGCGTTACACTTAACACTGAAAGACAACGTTTTCCCTGAAAACATCTGAATGAGGCAACGCTGTCTGCTGCCACCACTCCACTCCGACCGATCACTCGACGTCCAGCACAAAAAGGTGGTAAAAGAAAATAAAAGGCATGCAGATAGGAAAGAAAGAACGAAAATGGTCTCTGTTTGCAGACGTCAGAACGGTCGGTGTAGAAAACCCTAAGGCGTCACGCAGACCCCTAGAGCTCATCTGTGCGTTCAGCCAGGCTGCAGGCTACAAGATCAGCCTACAGAATTCAGTTGCGTTTCTACATACTAGCAGTGAGCAGGTGGGAACTGAAAGTTCTAATGCAATATAATTTACAGCTACTCAAAAAGAGTGAAATACTTCGGACTTCTACACTGAAAAATGCTGGTGAACTAAAATTTTTAAGTACCCCAATCAATCAAGAGATATACTGCGTTTATGGCTTGGAAGACCCGACAGTAAAAATTCTCCGCCAAGTTTTCTCGATACACAGGTTTAACTGCATTCCTCTAAAAATTCCAGCAATAGATACGGACAGGTTTCTTTAAAACTTTACATGGAATGTCAGAGGATCTGTAATAGCTAAAAGTAATTTGGAAAGGAAGAATTAACTTAAGGAGAATCACTGTGCTTGATTTGAAGACACAGGCGGCAGCATCAGTAATGAAGACGGTGCAGGACTGATGGAGAGAGAGACGCGCACACCCGTGGGACAGTTCGGAGAAGCCAGAAGGAGCCGGCACACGGACAGCCAGCTGACTTTTTACGAAGGTGCCAAAGCACAGGGTTGGAAGACCTTCTACACTTTATATAAAATAAACACAAAATGGATTATAGGTTTAAGTATAAAACACAAAAACACTAAAACACAGCTAAACTTTTAGAATAAAACACCGGAGAAACCATGGCTGCCTGGCTCAATTGGTGGGAGCGTTGTCCCAGGCACCAAGAGGTTATGAGTTTGAACCCTGGTAGGGGCATGTTTGGAAGCAACCCATAGATGTCTTTCTCCCTCTCCCCCTTCTTCCTCTCTCTCTAAAATCAAGGAGATACATCCTTTGGTGAGGATTAAAAGTGATAATATGTCCTGGCCGATGTGGCTCAGTGGGTTGAGTGCCGGTGTGTGAACCAAAAGGTCGCTGGTTCAATTCCTGGTCAGTGCACAGGCCTTGGTTGTGGGCAAGGTCCCCAGTTGGGGACATGTGAGAGGCAGCCAATTGATGTTTCTTTCACACTTTGATATTTCTCCACCTTCCCCTCTCTCTAAAAAGTAAATAAATAAAATCTTTAAAAATGATGATAAAAAACAGAAAATATTTGGGGGGTATTTAGATATGAAATTAACAGCATGAACCATAAAAGAAATGTCAATACATTCAATTTCATCAAAATTTAAAACTTTTTCTGTGTGAAAGGCCCTGTTACAATGATACAGATCCAAACTCAGAGAGAAAATACTTGCAAGGCACATGTCTCATGAAGACCGAAATACAGGTTACGTAAAGAATTCTAAAAAAAAATATTGTGAAACAAAAAATCATTTAGAAAAATGGCAAAGATGAACAGACATACAAATGACAATAAGCACATGGAAAAATGTTCACCTCCTCTAACCATTAGGGAAATACAAATTAAGACCATAACAAGATATCGCTACACACCTGCTAGGACTGATGATTTTTTTAAGTGATAAGACCAATTGCTGGTGAAGATGTGGAGAAAGTGGATCTCATATATTGCTGGTGGAAATGTAAAATGCTAGCAGTCTGGAAAAGAGCTTAGTAATTTCTTTTAAAAAGTAAATGTATACTGCCCTGGCCGAGTACTCAGTTGGTGGAAGCATTGTCCTGATACACCAAGGTTGTGGGCACATACAAGAATCAGCCAATGAATGATTAACAAGTGGTATGGCAAATCTCCCCCACCCCTTGTCTCTCTCTAAAAATCAATTAAAAATCATTTTTTAAATGTAAATACAACCCAGTCTGTCTTGGCTCAGGCTTCAGAATTTCCTTAAACCTCTCCAACAAGCAGCATCTGGCCTCAGCATGCCCCGTACCTCTTGCTAAGTGGCCCAAGGTCCAGAACTAGCAAGCCACCTGCAGATCGCTTTGCAGCTCATGCTGAGTGGCCCCAGGCAGGGTACAGGGAGGCAGCCAAAATGGGTAGACAAAGCAATGTGTCTGAAATGAAAGAAGAGGGAATAAAACTCAAGAAAGAACTAAACAAAAAGGAGACAAGCAATCTGCTAGATGCAGAGTTCAAAACACTGGTTATAAGGATGCTCAATGAACTTAGGAGTAGAGTAGATGAACTTAGAACTTCAACCAGGAGATGGGAAACATTAAAAAAAGAACCAGTCAGAAATGAAGAATACATTACAGGGAAACAATAGTGGAGTTGAAAAAATAGAAGATCGAATTAGAGATTTGGAATACAAGGAAGCAAAAAACACCCAATCAGAACAGCAAAAAGAATTTCAAAAATGAGGATAGTATAAGGAGCCTCTGGGACAACTTAAAGTGTACCAACATTCGCATCATGGGGTGCCAGGAGAAGAGAGAGCAAGAAATTGGAAATCTATTTGAAAAAGTAACAATGGAAAACTTCCCTAACCTGGTGAAGGAGATAGATGTGCAAGTCCAAGAAGCTCAGAGAGTCCCAAGCAAGATGGATCCAAAGAGTCCCACTCCGAGGCACATCATAGTTAAAATACCAAGAGTTAAAGACAGTTACCTACAAGGTAGCTCCTATAATACTGTCAGCTGATTTCTCAACAGAAACTTTGCCGGCCAGGAGGGAGTGGCTAGGAATATTCAAAATGATAAAAAAGCAAGGACCTACAACCAAGATTACTCTATCCAGCAAAGCTATCATTTAGAATCAAAAGACGGATAAAGAGCATCCCGGATAAGAAGAAGCTAGAGGAGTTAATCACCACCAAACCAAAGCAGTATTACAAGAAAGGTTAAAGAGTCTTCTTTAAGAAGGTGAAGAAACATAAAAAATGAATAATAAAATGGCAGTAAACACATTATCAACAATTACGTTAAATGCAAATGGAACAAATGCTCCAATGAAAAGACATATGGAGGCTGAATGGATAACAAAACAAGGCCCTTACATCTACTGTACAAGAAACACACTTCAAATGAGAAGAACAAAGACTGAAAGAAAAAGGGATGAGAAAAGTTATTTCATGAAAATGGAAAAAAAAAGATAGGGCAGCAATCCTTACACCATACAAAATAGATCTAAAAAAACAAAATATACAAGTAGAACAGAAACAGACTCATAGATGCAGAGAACACTTTGAAGGTTGCCTGATGGGTGGGGCTTGGGGGCTGGATGAAAAAGGTGAAAGGATTAACAAGTACAAATTGATAGTAACAGAATAATCATATAACAGAATAGGGATGTAAAGTACAGCATAGGAAATACAGTCAGTAATACTGTAATAACCACGTAGGGTGCAAAGTGGGTATTAGATTTATCAGTGATCATTT
Source organism: Mormoops blainvillei (assembly GCA_004026545.1). Classification (NCBI taxonomy): domain Eukaryota; kingdom Metazoa; phylum Chordata; class Mammalia; order Chiroptera; family Mormoopidae; genus Mormoops; species Mormoops blainvillei. The sequence goes on along the minus strand of PVJD01006048.1, from coordinate 50,971 downwards.
TGTAAGTTTTGTAAATGTCTAATCACTGGGTTGTACACCTGAAACTAATATAACACTGTATGTCAGCTGTCATTGAAAAATTTAAAAATTAAAGTAAAAAAAAAGAAGTTGTAGATACCGGAAGCAACCAGAGGAAGAATGTGTGACGACCCTGTACAATCTTTTAGCTGTGAAACCAAGAGCTTGATCCACAAAAGAAAAATCAATAGATCAAACTCCATCAAAACTTAAAACTTTTGCTGTGCGAAAGTCCCTGTGGGTCTATAATTATTTCAAAGCAAAATGTTTTTAAGGATGTCTCACAGAAGCCGGGGGGGAAAAAAAGAAAAGCCAGCCATGTGATTGCTTGGTGGCCCCTGCTGGCACTTTCCAGGAGAAGGTTCTGAACCACGGTAGAGCATGTGCAAGAAGTCCACCAGGTCTAGAAGTGCTTCTGCATCACCGCTGGTTGATTGGATTCCACCAACCCCTCTCTTACCCACTGCTGGGAAGCTGAATTCGCTCCGAACAGGTGGACAACTCAGAAAGCCAGTCTCACTGCGAGCTAGACTGGCAGCTTGCAGAGCAAGGTCATGTGCACCGATGAGGGCAACTGGCTGAGACCCCCAGGACGATTTCTGCCCTGCCAGGAAAATAAAACGAAGCTGGTAATGAATAAAGGCTCCTCCTAGGGTTCCTATCTTTTTTTTTTTTAAATCCTCACTCAAGCATGTGTTTATTGATTTTAGAGTAGAAGGGAAACAGAGAGAGAGGTAGATGTGAAAGAGATCAGTTGCCTCCTGTAGAACCCCCAAAAAGGTATTGAACCCACAACTGACCTATGTGTCCTGACTGGGAATTGAACCCACAACCTTTTGGTGTATAGGATGATGCTCCAACTAACTAAGCCACCTGGCCAGGGCGAGACTGCCTATCTTAAACAGAAAGAAGCAGGTATAACCCCAAGTCTAAAGGGATTAGGAGACTGAGCCAGTGACCTAGCAGTCTTATAGACCCCTTCATGGGATTCACCATCGAACTCTCTGGAAGATTTGGCAGAAAGAAATTGCCTGCACCCGGAAAAATATGGCTTGGCCTCTACAGGTGGATCCATTCTGGTCTTCTTTTTTTAGAAATTCCGTCCAGACAAGCCAGGCCTGTTATGCTCACCATTTATTTTGCCCATATGACCTTCTGGGTTGGGGACAGGGATAAGCAGAAAGGGTCTGCGATCTAAATGTCGGGGGCTTGATCCTTTTTGACACACGCGGGTTTTCAATACCGAGTTCGAGGAGTTCCCGGGACTGTCCAGTAGAGGGAGCCCTGGACTTTCAAGTATTACAGGGTGGTGAGAATGTGCTGTGGTTGCGGGTGTGTCTGTAACCCTGCAGGTAAATGAACAGCGTGGGCAGGTGCCCCGTGGAGACCGCAGGGACCCCGGGAAGGTCCCGGCCACCGCAGTTTCAGTAAGAGATTCCAGTTTGCTGACCACTGCTCTCAGGAAGCATCCCTTGGAGTGAAATTATCCTCAAAATCAGACCATTACTTTTAGATAAATACCCTAAAATACCCACTTAATTGTAACTGAACACCGTACACAACGGGGTACTGGAATTGGTCACTTTGAGGAACATTTTAAACTTCTCTTTTCCTAGGAGTCAGATAAATGGGAAATGGCTTTTGCTGAGATCATTTTATGGCTTCGATGGGCGTCTGCTGGCCACCGCTGTAAATTTTTGCAGGCACAGGTTGTCATATCTCTGTCCCACGGAATGTCATTTTGCGTTGGGGCAAACCAGGTCGTTGTCTGGGGAAGTCTTTTCAGCAGAAAGCTCCCGGGACCACCTTGACGTTAGTATGGTTGTGTGGGCGGGGCCCATATTCTTTACTCTCTTAGGTACCTCTCTTGGGGAAGAGGTCTTGACCCCCATCGCAGATTATTTCCATCCAGTGTAGGCTCACATGAATTTCTAAATTAAATAGTATTAATATTTTTAAACCTCTTGAAGACACAGTTGGCTGAATTTATCTCAGGGCGCATTGTAATAATTTGCACTTTCAACAGTTGTGTATGAAGATAAGATGCCAGTGTCAGAACTTTTATTTACAGTCATCGTTCCATGGGCTTTTATTTTATTCCATGCCAATTTAATAAATGAAAACTGCAATACTGGTCTTATATTTCTGTCTTTAAATATTAGACAGGTGGAACATTTTTCAAAGTTATTTCCCATTTATATTTCTTTTGGGTTTTTTTTTTTTTTTGTCACTCGATACCTTTTGCCATTTACAGGAGGGGTTTTTCTCTGTATTTTACAATAAAAAGCCTTACATTATACATCGATCTGCATTTTAGTGCTTTCAAATAAAGGGGTCTTGCATTTCTTCCCACCAGTTCTTACCCTACATTTTCATATCCCCGGATTTGGTTGTCTGCCTTCTGCTCTCATAATGTCCCCTGTCTTTCCTCAGACATTCCAGTTGAATATCTGGCTAATTTCATTTCTTTATTTGCACTTAAAAATTCATTGCTGTTGTACTTGGCCTCTCCTTACAGTTTAATCCCGTTCAGGTCTTAAGCTCTTGGCATTACTGAAAAATGCTGTTTGCTTCAGGTCACGCATGGGACCCAGGAGGCGGAAGGTTGTAAAGTGCAGGTGTGCCTTTTTAGGTCGTGTGGCACCAGAGTCATATCGTGGGACTTTCCAGTCCACACAGAGCAGCTGGCGCACGCACCCCTCGCGCAAATGATTTAGAGAAAACTGTGGAAACAGTGATACATGAAACAGGCAATACTAGGCCCACGCGGCACTTGACTGGCCCAGCAAAGCCTCCTTGGGGCATAGTCTCAGCTGGGGCCCTGGTGCTGCCTGCCATGGGTGCTTAACATTGTCCAGATCGCTGAATATTGAACTTCGGGGCAGAAGTGCCGTACTCCCTGACCCAACGTGTTTGCAAGAAACTCCCCCGGAATTTCTGGGAAACCCGGTCACTTGGACAACTTGGCCAAAGATGAACAGTAGCCGGGCACGTCCTGGGCTGGGGCGGGTCATCCTAGAAAGCTCAGGTGTGCCTGGGCGGGGCCAGGACCCACTATCGTGGGAGCCCACCTCTTGCTATAGAAGCTCTGGTCCTCCCTGCCAGCGGATTGGACTTGGGGAAGAGGTTTCACCCTGTGCTGTGATATAAGAGGAAACGAGGAACATCCAAGCAGTAACATTATGGACAAAGGTGATGAAGCAAGTTGTAGGTATTTGGGGTGCGACGTTCGTTATGTACGGTGCAGCTACAGGAGTGACAGAACCAGGGCCGGCCACTAGGTGGCAGACGAATTCCACTCACACAGGTGACCAGCTCTCTGGAACTTCTATACCCAGAGAAGGGAGGTTAGAGTTGGGGTTCTTGATCCTTTTGGACAGTAGGGGCGGCGGCAGCGCTGATGATCCCCATCCACCTGAAGGGAGTAGATACTTCAGGAAAGACTTGTACCCACTGTGCAGGTGTGGGCGTGAATATCTTTCCCCAACTCACCCAGGATGGGTCACTCCTCCCTTGTGACCCCTCCCGCACCAAACCCTGCACCCCAGGGCACAGACTTTGCCCACTGACCTCCTCTCCGTGTTAGGATTGAACTCCCCACCCCCAGGAAGCCCCTCTAGCCCTCCTTGTCACTACGTACCCACCACCACCCGCAATCCGCAAGATCCCTAGTTCATTCGGGGCTGTTGTTTCATTTTTCCTGTTACAAACCTGGGTATTTTGCAGGCAGCACGTGTTCATCCCAAGATCAGTGTGTCAATAAAACCCAAATCCCCCCGAGCTACTGGATACCCACCGTGGGTCACGTGGCTGACAAATGACCCTTTGACCAGTTTGTTAAGAGGCCTGCATACCTACCTGTGGTCCTGCAGGTGGGTGGCTCTGCTTCCCCATGGAACCTTAAGAAAATTTTCTGCTTTACATTCCCACTGTAGCTAGCTAGTCGGCATCAGCCCGAGCCTTCGAATTAACCTGTGTGATGGTAAATGCTCACCTACGAAATGGAAATAATAAAGCCTGCCCTGAAAGATTAGGGTGAGGATGAAATAGGAACCTGTGTGCAGCCTTGTGAAGTTCTGCTCTTGCTTTCCTGTGACTCTTAGGTCTCACCACCCATCAAACTCTTTGTGTTGTGAGGAAGGTGTAGCTCTGTTCTTGAAACCCAGTTTCCTTCCCGTGGTGCCTACTGTCACTGGTAGTAGTCTCGACATTCAAGTCTATTCAGAGAGAAAAAAAAAACTTGGCTCCCACCATCTAGAGCAAAAATTAGAATAAAGACAAACACATCCATGTTATGCTGAAAGTATATTTATATATATAGATATAGATATTTATTTCTCTGCAGACAGCTTTACTGATGAGTCATTTTCACGTTCAAAGAACAGCCTATTTCAATACTACATAATCTGTACCAGAATGAGATGGATAGCTTTTCAATTCATTTCACAAAGCTAGCACAACTCTGATACAAAACATAACAATTATACCAAAACATAACAATTATAACACAAAACAGAGAATCACAGATCTCACTTAAAAATACAAATGCCAAAATACTCAAGAGAACAGTAGCCAATTGAAATCAACACCACATGAAATGTACAAAGCTTTGGCAGATACAAAACCAAGTTGAAATCCAAATTTACACACACAGAACTGGAACATAAACACCAGAAACAAAACGTCTCCCCCCACCCCACGCACACGCACACGCACACACCCTGTCGGTGGCCTTTTGGCCGGGGGACACAGAGGACAGAGATATTTGTGAAGCCTCCTTAGCGGGGAGGGGGGCTGCCCGGGGGACCCCCGGCTTTCTCATCGGGTCCGGGCTCATCTTCCTCCCGATCTTCAGACTCACATTCTGCCAGGGCTTCGAAGTACTGGAATGGCCAGCACTGAGGCTCTTTCTTATGGAGCCTGGCCAGAAACCTCAGGACAAGCATCTTGCTGGTTTCGAGGAATGCCCGGGGGCCCCAGAGGAACTCATACTGTGCGGGCTCGGTATTGGGGACTCGCCTGTACTCCAGATACTTCTGCCTCACAAACACTTCAGTGATGAGCTTCTTCGTGTTTCCGAAGAGGCCGTGGGTCTCCCGGACATCCACCCCCAGCTTGTACAGGAGGTTGAAGATCAGCTCCTCCCGCACACAATTGCCCTTCATAAAGATGAGGCTCAGGACGGCCATCAGGAGGCCAAACTTGGGCGTGTCTAAGTAGGGTGCCCCGGGCCCCCCCTGGTAATGCCCCAGTTTGTTGATGATGATGTAGGAGTGGGTTTGGGGATCAATTTCCTTCAACTGATAACCAAAGACACACTCTAGCTTATTGTTGGCGCGTTTGATGATCTCCAAGCACTCATCTTTATATTCACGAATGATGAATTTCACCATCTCTGAGCGCTTGATGGGCACCTTGGCTCGGTCCTTGACCAAGAGAAACTGCACCAAAGCATTGGCTCTCTCATCCAAGGGAGACAAGGGCTGTGTCTCCGACTTGGCGTCATTCTGGGTGGGGCCAAAGCCCAGAGAGAGGCCGGGGAGCTCAGAGATGATCAAAGGCTGAGGGTTGCCTAGGTTTTCCCAGAGGCCCAGGGCCCTGGAGGTGCTGGGACCCTCCCAGGCACTCAGGGCCCAGGAGGTGCCCGGGCCCTCCCAGCCACTCAGGATCCTGGAGGTACTAGGGCCCTCCCAGCCACTCAGGCCATAGGAGGTATTTGGGTCCTGCCAGTCACCCAGAACCTGGATAGGATTTTGAACCTGCCAGTCATTCAAGTTCAGATTTTCCCAGGGCCTCGGGGCCTGCCAGCCGAGCAGGCCCCACATATGGCCACTGCTGTCCTCTTCAGTGTTCAGGTGCTTCTTCTTCCGGGTGGCTTTGCCCGAGCGACGCGGCGGCTCATCGGGGGTCTTCGAGGCTTCTTGAGTGGTGGCCATGACCCGGGGGGCAGCCGCCGTGGCCATCATCATGGCGGGCGCTGCCTTGGACACCCTGGGCACGCTGGCGTTGGGCTGCGGCACCCACGGGACAGCTGGCAGGGCCTCGACGCAGGCAAAGGGATCCTTTGGAGCAAGTGGCAGTGACTTTGGGGTCTCCAAGATGGCAGGCGGGCCGGTGAAGGCATTCGAAGAGGCAGGCTGGAGCTGGGAGGTAGCAGGAAAGACCCGAGAGGCGGCAGTGTAGGTCTCCGGTGTGGCAGGCAAGCTTTTCCAGGCAGTGGGCAGGTGTGCTCGGGCGGCCGAGGCGACCTTGGGGGCACAGAAAGTGGCGGCAAAGATCATGCGGTCCTTGGAAGGAGCCCTGCGCTCCTTGGACGAGGTCCTGCGCTCCTTGGACGAGGTCCTGCGGTCCATTGAGGAGGCTCGGGATTCTCCTGATGGAGTCATCAGTGATTTAGCAGAGCCCAGGGGAAAATTTGCCGCCGCTAAGGGGGCTCCAGGCTGGCCCTGCAGGGCGGCAGGGGTTCCCTGCCAGGTGGGCTGGAGTTGCAAGGTGGGCAGCTCTGCTTGCGGGCCCGCGGGCTGGGCCTGCTGGGAGGGTAGCTGGATCTGCAGAGCCTTTTGGGGGGCCGGGACCCCCTGAAAGGGCTGCTCTACCTGGACCAGCGGTGGGCCCTGCCTCTGAGCCTCCTGGGCCGGCAGGGGCTGCCAGAAGTGCCCGGGGGCCTTGGGGGCCTGCCAGGCCAGCGCCTGGGCTTGCTGCGCTTCCTGGAACTCCATCGATGTGGGCATCTCGTGTGGCACGGGGGCTTGGCCTTTGGGGGCCTGCCAGATGATAGGTGGGCAGTGCACAGCCTGCGGGGCCGTCAGAGGGCCCGACAGCGCAGCCTGGGGCACCTGCGGACCAGCGGGAGGCGCTGTGGGCAGCTGCGTTGCTGGAGGGGCCGTGGGCACCTGCGGGGCCACCGGCACCTGCGTGGCCACCCGCACCTGTGGGGCCGCCCGCACCTGCGGGGCCGCTCGCATCTGAGGGGCCGCCCGCAGCTGCGGCGTGGGCAGCCGAGCCTGAGGCGCCTGCCGCAGCGGCGGTGGGGGCGGCAGGGCCTGCCAGAGTGGAGGTGGCGTGGTCAGCACCTGTGGGGCAGGCCGAATAGGTGGCGGCGACTGGCGGATCAGCGGCGGTGCCTGGCGGATTGGGGGTGGCCCCTGGCGCACTGGTGGGGGCCCTGGCCGGATGGGCGGCGGGCCTGGGCGAATGGGTGGTGGACCCTGGCGCACAGGTGGCTGTGCCTGCCAGGCAATGGTCGGAGCCTGCCAGGTGACCTGTGTGGCCTGCCAGGCCAGGGGCGTGGCCTGCCAGCCCTGTGCAGGGGCCTGCCAGCCCGGCGAGGTGGCCTGCCAGCCCGGGGGTGTGGCCAGCTGGGCCGGCGGGGCCTGCGGGCTCTGGGGAACCTGCGGAGGAGCCCTTATAACCTGGGACTGGATTTGCAGAATCAGAGGCTGAGCCTGTGGGGCCCAGGAAGCCAGAGGCTGCGCAGGTGGGGCTGCCGGCTGTGCCATTGGGGCTGGCGAAGCTGCAGGCTGGTTGATCGGAGCTCTTGAGCCCGAAGGATGGATCATCAGGACGCCGGGACCTGGAGGCTTGGCCAGCGTGGCTCCTGGCGGTGGTGGCTGTGCTATCAAGGCTGCCGGGGGTGGAGGCTGGGCCAGCGCGGCTCCCGGAGCGGTAGGCTGGACCATCAGGACCCCCGGAGTCAGCGGCTGAGCCATCAGGACTCCCGGAGCTGGAGGCTGGGCCATCGGTGTCCCCGGAGGGGCAGGATGGGCCATCGGTGTCCCCGGAGGGGCAGGATGCGCCATCGGTGTCCCCGGAGGGGGAGGATGAGCCATCGGTGTCCCCGGAGGGGGTGGATGCACCATTGGGGTCCCCGGAGGGGGAGGATGCGCCATCGGGGTCCCGGGAGGAGGAGGATGTGCCATCGGGGTCCCCGGAGGGGCAGGATGGGCCATCGGGGTCCCCGGAGGAGCAGGATGGGCCAGGGGGCCTCCGGGAGCCGAAGGGTGCATCATGAGGACGCCCGGAGTCGGAGGCTGCCCTATCGGGGCTCCCGGAGGGGGAGGGTGGATCATCAGCACCCCGGGAGTCGGGGGCTTGCCCATCGGCCCTCCCAGAGGGGGAGCCTGGACCAGCGGGCCCCCCAGGGCCGGGGGCTGGGCCATCGCAGCCACGGGCGCAGGCGGCTGGCCCTGTGCGCCCTCCCAGGCAGGCTGCGGCGCCTGCCAAGCGGCCAGCGAAGCCTGCAAATCAATCGGAGGTGGGTCCCAGGGGACCGGCGGAGCCCGGGAGGAGGCGGGCGGCGCCCGCATCAGAACCGTGGGGCGGCTATAGACAGGAGGCTTGGGAGCCTCCGCCGGGGGACTGGAATCACCCAAATTCTTACTTAGCTGCGACATGTCCGTTCGCTCTGACAGCCGATGGGCCTTATCCTCCGACAGCGGCTGGGCCTTTTCCTCCAGAGAGAAGAGAACGCCTACGTGGCCGAGCAGAGGATCCCTCCCTGCTGACTGGTGAATAGGAAGTCGGTGCCTTTAGCTCTGCAGCTTTCCGCAGTAAGGAGGAGGGGGGAAGGGGGCTCAATCCCGCCCCTTCCCCGCCCCCGACCACCACAAGTGGATCTTGCACAGGGGCGTCTACCAGAAGCCCTGGCTGACACAAGACACCTCCTCTCCCTGTCCCGTCCCCAAACGCAGCCCAGTCAGACTGTCCAGGGATGAGTTGTCACAGAGGGGGTGGCAGGCGCGCGCGTGGGCTCTGGAAACCCCCCGTCCCACGGTGCCGAGTGGGAGCGGACCACCGCGAACATGGGGGCATCCGTGGGAGGGGGAGCGGGCGCGCTCTGAGCTCAGATGCAGCGAAGCCACAGCCGCAGGATGCAAGACGTGTATGTCTGTATGGTTCAGGGGTCATCCTGGGCAGCTGTTACTTAACACGAGAGTCAGAGATAGAGGAGGCATAGAAGTCTTGTCCCCGCGGAGTGGGGGACAGCCCGTGTGGCTTACTCTCTTGGGGACACAGTGGGACGCACATGGGAAGAGACTGGAGGGCACTGGTTGGGACGCAGGCGTCTGTAGCGCTGCCGGGCTGCGGACGAGAGGTGCCCTGCAGACACTGCCGTGTAATTGTTTGGGATTTGGAAGGAGACGGGGGTAGGAGTGAGGTGCCCCTCGGTAAAACAGAGCTTCGGCAGGGAGCGGGGCTCCAAAGGAGGGTGCTGAGCGTGAAACCCCTGAGCTGTGCCTTTGAGGAATACAGGCATTTTTAGGCAGGGGCAGAGAAACGGGGGGCACAGAGGCCAGAAAGCAGCAAAGACATGGCTGGAGATTCACATGTTGCAGAAATTGAGGGAAGGAAGCATTTTTAGGACGGGGGAAGGGGTTAATTCCCCAGCAGCGGCTGGGGTGAAAGGGTGAAAGGGCTGGTTTCTTGGTGCTCTTCATCTGTTGCAGAGCAGAAAAGAAACAGTGAAAATGAAAACTCGGAAATACACCAGAAAAAATGATAAAGTGGGCGAATGAATAGGTCCCAGGTTATTAGATAGGAAAAACACGCGAAGAATAAAATACAGAACTTTGGAGCTGATCTCCTTGTAGACTGAATCAGTTTAAAAATTAGGTGATGAATTAAAAAATACTCAAGAAGACAAAAAAAAAAAGTTGTTGGTAACACCCTACTCCCTCGTGCTGGAAGGAAAAGACAGTCTCAGTTCTCTTTGGATAGTTTTCTGGAAATTTACAAAACACTGAATATCAAGACAGTTTAGTTTAGAAGAGGGTGTTTGTAGTTTAGGGCAAGAGTCCAGAGTGACAAAAATAAAAAAAAGCATTAAAATGCCACAAGGGGGCATAAGAGAATGTCGGAGGCCATACCCCACTCCCCCCTCCTCCCCCTCCAAGATACCCTTAGCCAGGGTTTCTCAAATTTGGTCATTTCTGCATCCCAACGATAGCAGATACACATTGCCAAGGTGGTCATTGCCTTGAGTAATGAGAGAGTAATTTGAGAATGAGGCGTCAGCGGTGTTTCTGACAATGGAAGGGATCAGAAATCAGAGGTTTCATGCCCAGGGCTGCCGTGGTGCCTGACATATGTCACTGATATACACCATCCCCAGAAAGATGTTTCCACAGAAAGGGAACTACCACGCTTCGTGATTTCCAGGTCCCTCTCGTGGGTTCATCATCAGTCCTTGTTAGACTTCTCCGTTGGACTGGGGTTTAGAACCACTTCAGTGGGGTCAGCTCAAGACGTAACTCTTCTGCTCCCTTGTCAGTCACTCTACCCCCCGTGTCAGCCCCCAGGTGTGGACAGCTTTGGGAAAGTCAGTTCATGTTTCCAAGTCCGTGTCAGCCTATGATGTTTCTTCTCTCTCGAGAGCACAGTTTTATTCCTTCTCTAACGCAAATGTATGTAAATCACTCACAGATGAAGTTCTGCTGACTCTTTCTTTTCCAGGATTGTGGCAAATTCGACCTCCAGTGCACTCTAACAGTGGGTTCTCTTACACAATAAACGGCCACCAGTCAGACCCCACTATTTTCTCGGGTGTTGGAGCTCAGCGAACAGCATTGCTACCCGGTGTCAAGTCCCCTCAAACCCATTATGTGGAAGCAGGTCTTGTCGGTACCTACGGGCAATACAGGAGCCAGAAGAAGTATCAGGAATTGTGGAGGGGAAGGGGGGAAAAAAACCACCTCGTAGGTGTCATTAGAACTGGCAGGCAGACACGTCACCCTTGGTAATGCTCTGGAAGGAATGAAGGAAAATTGGGGGCAATTATTCATATCGCTCTGGTGGGGCCGGTAATTGGGGGTGAATCGGGTATTTTCTTCTCTAGAAAATTGCCTGTTTTAGACAATCAGTGCTGTCATGGCCAGGCTACCTGATAAGGCAGCTACTCACAAATCACTGACTCTCCACGTGAAATACGCTGGAGGAACCAAGTGACATATAGCCCCTTAGTGAAGGCCGGCTCCTTTAAAACCAGCCAAACCCAATACTCTCCCGAGTCCAGTGGGGAATGTGTTCACAAGTTTTACATAGGTCTCCCAAACCCCCTTCTCCCTGTTGACTCTTGCTTTCGGAAGCCCCCATCACTCTTTTAAAATATTTTTATTTATTGATTTCTTAGAGAGAGGAAGAGGAAGGGGGGGGGAGAGAGAGACATCAGTTTGTTGTCCCACTTACTGATGCATTCATTGGTTGATTCTTGTTTGTGTCCTGACTGGAGACGGAACCTGCAACCTTGGTGCATCAGGACAGCACTCCAACCCGCTGAGCTACCCAGCAAGGTCACCCCCCACCCCCGACCCTCTTTGGTGTATATGGTCTTTGTACTCCAGGTGCCAAAGTCCCCTTTCTCCATGAAACAGCTTAAAAACTCAAGGTGAGTAGTAAACAGAAGCCCAATATATACAAAACACCTGTGGAATGCATGTGCCTGTTTGTCTTCTGATTAGAGAGGACTTTGTTATTTGCGTAAGTATATGACAAAAGGCTAACAAGAGGAATGCAAAAACTTGGGGAAAGGAGAACTGAGGATAAACAAGTAGGAAAATCATTGAGCTAAGTGTTTGGAGACTTGGGCCATTTATTTATTATCTGTGTCATCCCAAGACGGGATCCTTCTTGTGGCCTGGAGCCTTGGTTTGGGCACCTGTATGTCCCCAATTCATCCTGAGTGGTCAGTAAGGAGCCGTGGAATAAAAGTGTAAAATCAGCACCTCTCAGTCACTGTTAGACTTAGTGCACATATTTCTTTTTATAAGTTAATTTGAGAGAGAGAGAGAGAGAGAGAGAGAGAGAGAGAAAGAGAAGGAAACATTGGCTTGTCCTTCCACTTATTGGTGCACTCATTGGTTGCTTCTTATGTGCCCTGACCGGGGATCAAACCCACAACCTTGGTGAATCAGGAGGATGCTCTAACCAACTGAGCTACCCAGCCATGGCCAGTGTACATATTTAGAAGTGAGTAAAATAATCAGTTCCAATTTTTGAAAAGTCCAAAATGAGTTATTTATGAAATGCCTTTTTTAGGGATTTATTTTATGCCTAACATCGTGCTACATGTAGAGCTACAGAGAAGCATCGGACACCAGATCTTACAGACATACGCAGTATTAATGTGGTATTTTTAGTGCAATGAAGTGTTGTTTGCATTGTTTAAAACTCATATTGGTCACAGTTGATGCAAATAACTGAATACTCCCTTCTGTTTGGAGCGTGGGGGTGTGATGCTGGCTATAGCAAAGCAAAGGAAAAAATGACAGTTCTGAAGATGTGGAGATTGGTGTGTGTTCTCCAAATAGACTGAGAGCTAAAAGGAAAAAAAAAAGCATAGAATATAGTGGAAGTACAAGGTGTTCGAAAGAACTGCAAGGATTTCATTAAGTAGTGTAACTAGTATTTATTGAATGGTTATTATTTGATCAAATACCACCCTGAAAGGTTTAAAACATTGTACATGCCTCACGAAATCCACAGGTGTTTGGCCCCATTTTACATGTCAAGAAATTGAGGCTCAGGGTGGTAATTAACTTGTCACAGAGCTGGCAGCCTCAGACCGGAACTGAAGCCTGGTTTAAAGGTTGCCAAGAGCCGGCATCCTTAACCATGATGCCGGGTCTACCAGAACCTTCTAAAACTGTTTGATATAATTAACACACAGTGACACGCATAGATCTACATTATTCCATTTAATAAGCTTTGTCACTGCGTTCCCATCTCTCGAAACGAGATAAAGAACATTTTCTTGGTCTTTATCCCAAATGCCCAAAACACTAATTTGAAAAGACATACACATCCTTATGTTCACTGCACCAATATTTACAAGAGCCAAGATATGGATACAGTATAAGGGCCCGGCAACAGACAAGTGGATCAATAAGATGCAGTACAAATAAACAGTGGACATCACTTGGCCATGAAAAAAGAATGAAATCTTACCATTTGTGACAGCACGGGTAGAGCTGGAGTCTCTTATGCTACGGGAAAGAAGTCAGAAAGAGAAATACCATACGATTTCACTTAAACGTGGAGTGTAAAAAAACAGCATAAATGAACAAACAAAATAGAAATTCAAACATACAGAGAACATTTCAATGGCTGCCAATTGGGAGGGAGTTAGGGGGACCAGGTGAAAAAGCAGAAGTAGTAAGAAGTACAAATTGCCAGTTGTAAAAACAGTCACGGGGATGTAAAGAACAGCACAGGGAATGTAGTAATATTGTAATAACTACGTATGGTGCCAGGTGGGAGCTGGCCTTCTTGGGGTAATCATTGCATAAATTCTATAAATCACTAATCACTGTGTTGTACGCCTGAAACTTGCATAACTTTGTATGTTTAATTGGAAATATTTTTAATATTTAAGTTACAAAAAGGAACATTTTCTTTATCCAATAAAAGCTCTGTCCTTTTCCAGTAAATTCTTCTACCTTCAAAGGCAACCACTTTCTGACTCCTCTCATCAGTTTGGCCTGTTCTTGAATTTCCCGTGAATGGAATCATTACGGTATATGTCCTTTCCGTGCCTGGAATCAACATGTATCAGAAGTTTGCTATTTTATAATGCTGGATAGAATTCTGTTCTATTTATACTGCATGATTCCTTTGCCTACTACCTGTTGACGTTTGGGATGTCTGCAGTTCGAGGCTACCATGAAAAAGTGCTACTTTAAAAATTTTTTGTTGCTATTGAGTTGAATGAGTTCTCTATCTGTTTTGGGGAGATATATATACATATATATACATATATGTGTGTGTGTATATATATGTGTGTGTTCTCTTATCTGTTTTGGGGAGATATATATACATATATACATATGTGTGTGTGTGTGTGTATGATTTGCAAATATTTTCTCCCATTCCACAAGCTAATTGTTTCCTTTTTTGTGCAGAAGCTTTTTGTTTTGATACAGCCCAGCCTGTTTATTTGTGCTTTTGTTGTCTTTGCTTTTTGTGTAAAATCCCCCCCCCCCAAATTATTACCGATGCAAATGTCAAGGAGCTTTTGTCGTATATTTTCTTCTATGAATTTATAGTTTGAAGTCTTTAATCCATTTTAAACTGATTTTTGTGTGCGGTATAAGACAGTGGTCCAGTTTAATCTTTTTTTTGCCTGTGGGCATTCAGTTTTCCCAACACCATTTATTGAAGATACTGTCTCCCATTTTATAGTCTCGGTTCTCAGCTTCATTCTTGAAATATATTTTTGCTGGCTGGAAATTATAGATGAACACTTTTCTTTTTCCTTGCCGCACTTTAAAGATGTTACTCCATGGAATTTTCGCAAAAACGCATTATTCTTATTGTTCGTATGTAATGTCCTTCCCCGCTCAGGTACTTTTCAGGTTTTTGTCTTTTGTTTCGAACTGTTTGGTGCTAACAGGCACAAGTATAGATTTCCTTGATTCATCCTTGTTGGGCTTCGCTGAGCTTATGAATATAGAGGTTAATAAATTTCAACATTTTTACAGAATTTCCAGCCATTATCTTGTCAGATAATTTTTCTGTATTATTCTCTTTCCTGTCATTCTGGCTCTCTGATTACACATACATTAAAATAATTTTCACGTTGCCCTGTGGGTCTTGAATGCTCTTTCAGTGTCTCAGTTTCCATGCTTTTCACTAACCTACCTTCGTGTTTACTGACCCTTTCTTCCGTTGCTTATTCAATCTGTTATTAAGATCATTGCATGAATTATTCCTTTTGATATTGTGTTTTGCTCATAACATCGTCGCTACATTATCTACCTCTTGCTGAAATCTCTCATTCGTTCCTGTAATATGGTACCCGTCTTTTTACTATATACTTTAACATGTTTATCATGGCGATTTAAAAGTTTTCGTTGTCAGTTTAAACATCTGGATGATCTCTGAGTCGCCTTCTAGTGTGTTTGCTTCCTTTCTTGTCCATGGGTCTCATTTTTCTGCTTCTTCCCATGTTTCTGAATTGTTTTTTATTGTGTGTGAAACAATGCGTATAAAAATTAAAGACTGAAGTATATCATAGTTACTCCCAGAAACAAAGATAGAATCTTCCCTCTGTGAGACCACTAACATGTGGGATTTAAATGTTTAAATAATCTAATAGGCGGTTAAGTGAGATGTGCCCTTTTTCACAGCTGTACTCGGATTCAGATCCCGCATGATGGCTTCCTGTACATATATTTTGAGGGTGACATGAAGACATTTCTTTCCTCCTTTTTTAATCCTCACCGGAGGACATTTTTTTCATTGCTTTGAGAAACAGCAATGTGAGAAACATCGACCAGTTGCCTCTGACACTCACCCTAACCAGGGATCGAACCCACAACCCAGGCCTGTGCCCTGACTGATTCAAACCCACAACGTTTTGGCATATGGACAACTCTCCAACCAGCCAACTGAACAGTTTGGCCAGGGCAAGACGTCCCTTTCTTAAAGTAGAGACTCTAATAATCTAAGACCAATGAATCAATCAACCTCTCTCTCTCTCTCTCCCTCTCTCTCTCTCTCTCTCTCTACCCTCCCTCCTCCCACCCCATTCCTCCCTCCCCTCCCTCTCCAAGCTAAATCCCCCTCTCCTTCTCACTCTCTTTCCTTTAAAGCCAGTTGAAAGCTTTCCTTGTTCCCTGGGGAGTTTTCTTTACTCTCCAGCTCAGCTCCTGCATCTTCAAACCTCAGGATGCCTTTCTCATTCCTGTCTCTGCCTCTCAATGAAGATGCTGTGTGCTCATTGGGAGGCATAACTTTCCGTTCTCTTTCTCTGCTCACAGCACCCGGGGGCTGCTGTCTTGCACTGAGGAAGGACCTGGACACCTTGTGGGGTTACCTCCTAGCTCTCCTCCCGGTCACTGGTGCACAAGGAGGAGTTCAGGGCTGTCTCATCTCCCCTGCCCTCCTCTTATCATTGGCGTGCTACTCACTTGCAGCCATTAAGAGCCCTGAAGGGGGAGTTGGCAGGTGGATCTGAGCTCCCTCGGGCTGCTCAGAATTTGAATTGGTCACACCAGACCATATGCAGTCAGTGAATTTTTGTTACTAGTTTGAGTAGTTCTCATTGCAGCCGTCCGTGGTGACTGTTCCTACTTCTGTGTAATCCCCAGAGATTAAAACAGCAATGGGCCCTGGTCGGGTGGCTCAGTTGGTTGGAGCATCCCCCTGTACACCGAAAGGTCATGGGTTCGATCCCCAGTCAGGGCACATACCTAGGTTGTGGGTTCAATCCCTGGTCGGGGTGCCTACTGGAGGCAACCTGTGGATGTTTCTCTCTGACACGTATCAGTGTCTCTCCCCACGCCTCTCTCTCCCCCTCCCACCATCCCTCCCTCCCTTCCTCTCTCTACAGTAAACCCTCAAGTGAGGTTTATAAAAAAGAACCCCAGTGGAACTCTTCCCCTAGGAAGGATTTGCTGTTTCTGGATATTAATCCAGTCATTTGGGTTTCTCTATGCCTTTGACTCACTAACGTGTGTTGTAATTTATACACATTGTTCTCAGGACTAGAGTGGAACTTGTTGCTTCCTAGAATTGGAGGTCCTTTCCAAACTTTTATTTAAAGACTCTCCAAAAAGCATAGAAGATTTGTCATTGTGTGATAGGACTGAAGATGCTGCTCTAATCGCCCTGCTTGAACCTGAATTTGTTTTGAAATTTCACAACACATTAAACATTTTTTCCCAACATGTGTATTTATCTTGACAATGTGACAAGATCAAGAATAAAGGTGCCGTGACTTGACCAAGAGTCATTAAGTTTCTGTGTTTGTTTTATTTTAAAATGACCGAATAACTTCACCACTCTCTCAACCAGCCCTGGAGTTGCATCCCTGTGCCCCAATTTGTGAATCGCTTAGCACAGCACAGAATGGGAGTGTGCGGTAAACAGTGCAGCCGTTACTGCCCCGTACGGGGAAGTACGAAGGATACCCAGGGCGCACACGTACAAGCTGAGACGGAGAGATTGAAAACGCACCATGGCAAGAGGAAGGAAAATTGCTGTCTCATAGGAAGTGAGCTGTGTGGTGGGAGAATTATATTTATAATTAATTAAAAGCAAAAAAACATAGAGGCTGGATCTAGGCATCCATCTTTTTTTTTTTTTTAATTTGAGAGCTGCAGGGAGAAAGAAAAAAGAGAGGCATCGATTTTTTGTTTTACTTTTTTTTTTTATTCATTGGCTGAGTTTTTTTAAAGATTTAATTTATTTATTTTTAGACAGGGGGAGGGATGGAGAGAGAGAGAGAGAAACAGCAATGTGTGGTTGCCTCTCACACGCCCCCCTACTGGGCACCTGGCCTGCAACCCAGGGGTATGCCCTGTCTGGGAATCGAACCTGCGACCCTTTGGTTTGCAGGCCGGCACTCAGTCCACTGAGCCATACCAGCCAGGGCTCATTGGTTGATTCTTACATGTGCTCTGGCCAGGGATCGAACCCGCAACCTTGGTATATGGGGATGATACTCTAATCCACTGAGCATCCCGGCCAGGGCTAGGTCTCCGTGTGGAACAGCGCCAGGGCCAGGCATTGCAGGAGCTCCTGATTGACAACTGGATTTCCTAACATAGTAGGAGGAGGGAGTGGGCTTGAGCAAAGGGAGCACAAGTTGCAGTGTCTCCTGCTAGGAAGGGGACGATCAGGGGCCTATGGACAGGTCCGTGCATTTCCGGATGGGAGACCTGCACATGCTTCGTGGGAGATTGAGTGTTGGTCATAGAGAAGAGACAGGGCCATCAAGTGGACTCATAAGGAGGAACGGTGTGTAGGGGACACCTAACCTTAGTTCTTTGCTCTCCCTCCTTCTCAGGCACTCGTGGAATACACACAATTCCCCAAGGCCTTTGCCTCTCAGCCCACCCTCCATTTCATTGCCAAGTGCACCCTTCCATTTGGGATTAGCTCCATGTCGAGAAGTCCTTTGTGGCGTCTCCCTGGGCTCTTTGACCCCTTCCAGAGCCTGTCCTGCAAATCGAGTTACCACTCACAGAGGTTCTCAAAACATCCATGTGATGGGAATGGAGCAATGGACTCATTCATGCAGTAGCAGGGGGCTTCAGCCACACCCCTTACTAAGAACTTCCAGAGGCCTCAGTTTCTTGAACTGGTGGAGAGGGTTTGGGGGTTGGTTCCCTTTGAGTTTCTGGGACTCCTGAGAAAGGGGTCTCAGGGTTGACACCAAGTCCACTGGACTCCTTCAAGGCCAGGCTCCTATGAAGCCCCAGCAGAGGTGCCCATAGGATATACCTTCCAACTACGTATAAGGGAATCTCCCCGATGAAAGGTGGAAAGGAGTGGACTGAGCATCACCTCATCACACTGGCTTCTGTCTAGATTAAGGAGTACTGCAATGACAGAACGGCATACTTCACGGCTGTTACAAAGAAGGAACTCTTACCTTGTGCAACAGCATGGATGGACCCAGAGGGTATTGTGCTAAGTGACATAAGCCACTCAGAGAAAGACAGATCTCATATGATCTCACTATTATGTGGAATCTAATGAACAAAATAAACTGATAAACAAAATAGAAACAGAGACATGGATAGAACAGACCGACAGCTGTCAGAAGGGAGGGGGATGTGGGGCTTGATGAAAGAAGAAGGATTAGCCAAAGGACATCTATGCATGACGCATGGACACAGACGACAGTGTGGGGACGGCCAGAGGGAAGGGGTTGGCAGGGTGGGTGGAGGTGGGCAAAGGAAGGGAGAAATGGGGACATCTGTAACAGTGTCAGTAATAAAAATAAAGGATAAAAAAATACTACATTCCTCAAAACAATAAAAGGAAAGAAAAATGTATGGTGGTAGTTGCATAAAGATAATTCCTGAGTGAGCTATGTAATCTGGGTCCTGGCAGCTCTGAATCACATCCCATCTCCATTGTTAAGTTCAGTCCACGTGGGCCTCCTGGTAGACCATGGGTGGACCCCAGCTCCCAGACAATTTCAGGTGCAATGTCTCTTGGTAAGAATGTTCCACTCCCTCACCAAGAAACTCCCATGGCCAACTCCCTTGCTTGTTCTACACGTCTGCCCAAGAGTTGTCTTCTCAGAGAGGCCTTTTCAATATTAATAACGATATTAATCCCTTATTCTACTTCAGGACTTGCCATCGAAATTGTCTTACACTTTTTTTATCCATGCTGTCTGTCTCTCCCCATCAGACTAGGTGGACCTCATTCAGTCCTGTAACCCATGTTCCCAGACCGAAAATTAGCATATCATACGTGCCAGTCAATATTTTATTAACTGATGAATCAATAAATGAATTAAAGAACTCATATCAACACAAGAATACAACAAAATGCTGAGTGCCTATTTCCGTCTATTGCCATGTTTTTTTCAGAATTTTATTTCACACATTTTTCTATATTCTATACAGATTCTAGGGCCAGACCGCATTGGGAGAAAATCCCATTGAGGACACGAACTAACACCATGATCAAGGGTATATGAGTTCATATCTTCTTGTTTCCGTTTCTCATCTGTACAATGGTGGTTAAAAAATTCATACTCGTAGCTTTTTATAAGAGCTGGGGAGCTGCATATTAACTTTATAATAGTGTCAACAATTCTTTGTGTCCCATGACACAGGGGATATTTTTCTCCTCCTGTTTCCTTTTCCAGTAATACTTGTCTACAGTGCCTGTAGCGTTCCTGATATAATTCATTGCTCTTGCGTAGTAATAAAACTGAGTACAGTCAAACGTATAATTTACTTTGACCTGCAGCTCTGTTCTATGGAAAACACATGATCCCGGTTTCTTGGGCGAGTCCAATGTGATGGTTGCAAACTAAATGTTCTCAAGAAAAGCTTTTGAGCTCAGGCTACTTGGATTCGACTTACATCGACAGTAGATTTTTAGATTAGCAGGAATTCGTTTCCAGCTTTCAAAAAACATGTCCATTTTCAAAGTGTCTGTCTTCAAAAAGAGTCTAAAACTATAACATACTTTGAACGTACAGGCTTGTTTTGAAGAGTGGCTGTTTGTCAATAAATCCTCTGCAGCTATACATTCATCAGACAGGCTGTAGCCATCAGAAATGTCCCTCGTGTATAAATACTCCAAAGTGCATTGGGAGCCCTCATGAGTTAACTCATTTTTTTCCCCCCGGGGGCATTGGTTTCAAGGCACTGAGGTCATTTGAACTTGTGAAAATCAAATTTTGATTTCAAATATGTTACAGTTTTTAAAAAGACATTGAGAAAATTCTGTTTAACTTGGCTGGCCTTTTCTGATGACTTTCCAAAAAGGTCTAACACAGCCTCCCCCCTCTGCCAAAAACAGGGTTTTTTTGGTGTGGGTGTTCTGTTGTTATTGTTGTTTTACTACCTCAGTTTTCGTTGCAACCAAAATGTAGCATCGGGTAGCTCGGGCGTGGTCACTTCATCTTTTTCTAGACTCCTTATGGCCTCTTCAAAGATCACCAAGAGTTTAGGGAACCAATCATATACATTTCTGTTTTATTGACCTTCTTCTCTTTGTATTCATTTACTTATTATTTATTTATTCCTTTTTATTGAATTTATTGGGGTGCCACTGGCTAAAAGTATACAGGTTTCAGGTGCACAATTTCACAACATATCATCTGTACACTGTATTGTGTGTTCACCACCCCAAGTCAAGTCTCGGTCCCTCACCATCTGTCTCTCCTATAACCTCCTCTGTCGCCCCCGCCCCTGCTCTCTCCCCAGCGATCACTACATGGTTGTGAGTTTTTCCTATTTTTCATTTATTCTTATCCTCAGGGTATTTCAAAATTTGTCGAGAACATTCTTTTTCTCCTGCACTTTGAAAATATGGTTTAAAGGTAGCCCGACATGTTGATATGTTTTCTATGTCCGGAAACAATGAGGCAGCTTGTAGGCCTGTGTCTAAGGAATCTCTTCCATTCCTACAAAGCCAACAACATCATAAGTGTTTCTGTATCCTCAGAAAACTGGAGAGTGATTAAAATCTTTCTTTAGGAAAGCCTCGGATTTTTGGGTAAGCATATCTTGCCCCAGTTTAGCAGTGTTGTGTAAAAGGTTGGGGGGGGGGCGCATTTAGCAAGTAAGATCTTTTTATTTTCTTTGGCAAGAAGTTCATAGACTTAAATGGAATTTGCCAAGTTTACATTTGCACTGCCTGCCAAATATGCATATAGATGAGCAAAGTCTAGTTCGGATTTGGACAAGATATCAATAATCTTTGGTTTTGTGTTTTCTATGGTTTATTTAAAATGTTCATAGAAACCAAGGTGATAAATTGATGCTCTGTTTTCAAATCAAAGTGCTTTAAGAACAGGGTAGGGATACATTTTTTGTCATTGTTGCTTTGACTGGCTACGTGACTTGATAAGATGGAGAGAGCATGGGGGGTACGATCTGCTAGAATCATCTCTACAAGGTAGCAACTGACACATTCCTTATCAGGATGTCCCCTTGTATTTATCCAAAGGACTTACCATTGCAACTTACGCATCAAGGAGTGTAACTTGACTCTGTTTCAGAGAGCCATCAAGAAAATGACCCGGTGCCGCGCATCTAAAGAAAAGGAAGCTTTCGATGCATTTAGATGTACTTGTTTGTCTCGGTCCCATTGTGAGACTCAGCCTCCATGCGGGAAGAAGGCGGTGTGAACGTCCACAGGAAAGATGACCATCTACAAGTCACGAAGAGAGACCTGGCACAGAGTCTCCCTCCCTGTGTTCAGAAGGAACCAACCAATCTGACACCACCGTCTCAGATTTCCAGCGTCCAGACCAGCGAGAAACCAGATTTCTTCTGTTGAAGCCACGCTGGTTGTAGTACTTGGTTACCACGGCCCCAGCGAGCTAATAGAGATCACATTGCCTCCCCTGCCATACCCAACCCAGAATTACTTTCTGTGTATTGGCAATAGGCTCTGTTTTGTTTATTTACCTTTCTGATCTGATTGTATGTGCCCTTCTTATGTCATCACAATAACACGGTAATTTCTTTTGCGATTCTTTTCAGTGAGACCCAGGGCGTGCTGGCTTTGGTATTGCAGTTGTTCTCCTTTTCAGTCCCTGAGTGCTTAGAAAACATGGTCACAATATTCATAGTGTTAAGAACTGAACTAGCACAGATGGATACAAAGCAGACCACAAATCCAGAGGTGAAAAACATGGACTAATGCTCCCGATTGCAACATGCTTAAGTCGCACATTTAAGTCACAGCCCTCAAACGTAGGCAGTAGAAGCTTTATCGCGGTGAAGTGAAGTCATGGCTGTTACCGTCAGTGCGCAGGGAAAAACGGGGAGAACAGCCACGAAAAGCCAGTAATACACACTGTATCCCTCCCTTTTAAAAAAGATTTTATTTATTTATTTTTAGAGAGAGGGGAAGGGAGGGAGAAAGAGAGGGAAAGAAACATTGACCAGTTGCCTCTCACATGCCCCCACCTGGGGGTCTAGTCTGCAACCCAGGCATGTGCCCTGACTGGGAACCGAACTGGCGACCTTTTGATTCCCAGGCTGGCATTCAGTCCATGGAGCCACACCAGCCAGGGCAGTATCCCCCCCTTTTTTAAATACTCACTCGATATTTTTCCATTGCTTTTAGAGAGAGGAAAGGAGAGAGAAATATCGATAAGAAAGAGAAGTATCGATTGGTTGCCTCCTGTACGTGCCCACACTGGGGACTGAACCCACAACCTAGGTACGTGCCCGCACTGGGAATAGAGCCCACAACGTTTTGATTATGGGACAACAACACGCAGAGCCACACCAGCCAGGGCCATGCCATGTCTCTTTGACACTAAAATGCCTCCAGCTCCTCTTTTGGGACTGCCATATGAATTCTGTAGTTTCATTTTTTTTTTCTCCAATCTTTCTCACTCGTAGCCAAAACTGGGATTTATCCCACCTCCCAGAAGGGCTTCCTGAGAAGTGGAACTTTGGGTGCTAAAACCAGGACAATCCTAGGCAAACTGCTGTGTTTTGATAGAAATTATAAGAAGTCCCCAACCCAATTCGATCTAATTATTATGTTACATCTTCTCATCTTATAAACATGGTGCTTTTCTCCATTTTATTTTCTTAGCAGTGTTTTATAATTTTCAGCACACAGATCCTATACATGTTTTGTTAAGTTTATACATCTTTTGAGCTCTTGTAAATGTACTGAGTTTTCAGGAATTAGAAAATGTCTGAGTTCAGCTGAGTGAGCTGCCTAAACTCAGATGAAGTACAGGTTAGCTTTTCAAGGCCACAAGCCCCACCGCCCCAAGCAACAGCCTTCATGGATTCATGAAATTTTAAGCTACATCTTCATTTCCTCTCTTGTGAATTTTTTCCCGATCAAACAGGCATCTCTGTTGAGATATCTCACATGCACATCAAACTCAGCGTGTCTAAACCTGAACTAAGCATCTTCCCCCATCAGCCTGCTTTTTCTTTCTCCCAAACTCCATAATAGGTGTCGCTGAAGCTGTTGGGCTTTCCAGAAGCCTCGCCTCACTCCTCAACGCTTCCTGGCCCTCGTTTCCAGTATTTAATCAATTACCAATTCCTGTCAGCTTATCTCCAAATATTTATCCAATTTTTTCCATTAATCTCCATCTTCATTACTCATTCCCTGGTTAAGGTCACCATTATCTCGCACCTGAGTTAATGTACAACACACTATATGCCTCTGAACTTAGTCCTCTTTATCTCATCTTCAATCATCCGTGAACCTACTAATGTCACCCCCTCCTCCAACGCTGCGCTGTGTCCACAGCATTTAACACCACGGCCAATCCCTTCAGCCCTGAAAGCTGCTGTTTTAATTTTTATGGTCCCAGTTTATTTTCTGTTAATGGGTTTTTAAAATTTAATCTTTACTGTATTTTTTTCATTACCTTTTTTTTATTGTTGTTCAGTTACAGTTGCCCCACCTTTTCCCCGTGGCCCTCCCCTGCCCGCACTCCCGCCACCCCCCTCACTCCCACAGTCTATCCCCCCATTGTCGGAGCCCACAAGTCCCCTGTTCATGTTCCTTTACTTGCCCCATCCCCTTCTCCCCCCGCCTTACCGTCTCCCCCCTCCCCTCTGGTCACTGTCAGTTTGTTCTTTATTTTTCCCTCTCTTACCTAACTATTCTTTTGAGTCATTGTACCAGCGCTCTCTTCAATGCTAGAGATGGAAATGGCTCTGTTTCCCAGAATACTATTATAGACACATCTCTCTCTCCTTTACAGTTTTTCCCTGGGTAAATGTGTTGCTTCAGTGCAGGGTTGTGGTTCATTCTCTTACATAGGCATCTTTATAAAAGAGTTCACAGAGTCCTCACATAAACTCTTCGTGACTTTCAACCCATACCTGTTCTTTCCCGCCTCTTCCCCATCTCATTTAATCGTAGGACCATTCACTCCGTGCTCAAGCCAGAAACTCAAGATTCAGGGCTCATTCTTCTATCTCCATTACCTACCCATTCTCCGTTCCTCAACCAAATCTAAAAAAAACAAAAAACAAACAAAAAAACCCCACTTTATTTCTTCTATAACATCCTCATCTCGAGCGGACTCCTGTGTTGACCCCCGACCCCTCTTAACTCATTCTGAGTCCACTCATTCTGAATATAATGAAGTAATCTTTTAAAAGCACAATGACAATCAGACCAGTCCCAAACTCTTCAGTGATTTCTGTTTACACGTCAATACAATTTACTTGTTTATAATTGCCTGCGAGGACTGGTCTGATGTCCCCCACTCTGTCCTAACTATATGCCCTTCCTTTTCACCCTCCACCCAGAATACATGACAGGTATTGGCATAGTTTCTTTTTTTAAAGATTTTATTTCTTTTTTAGAGAGGGGAAGGGAGGGAGAAAGAGAGGGAGAGACACATCAGTGTGTGGTTTTCCCTTGCACGCCCCCTACTGGGGACCCAGCCTGTAACCCAGGCATGTGCCCTGACTGGGAATCGAACCGGCGACCCCTCGGTTCGCAGGCTGGTGCTCAATCCACTGAGCCACACCAGCCAGGGCTTGGCGTGATTTCTTAATCAACAACATTGACTTGAGTGTGTATGTGCGTGTATATATATATATATACACATATACACATACACACATATATCCTTGTTCTGAGATAAAAAGGTGTGCAAGTTTCAGAAGCAAACACTATAGTCCCATTTCCCTGGCAATCTCCAAGGTCTAAGAGAGACTCTGAAGTCTACGTTCGGATTGTCTAGGCCTCAGTCAAGCCCACGTGCCTGTGCCTGATCTGAGCACTGTTGCAAAAAGATGGGATTACCCTGCTTTTCCTGCCTAATTGTCCCCCACCACGGCCAGTAACACCCGAAACGAGTACCAGACACACAAGGGCACAGGGCGGGGAAAAAGCCTGGAGATTTATACCAGTTAACGGAGGCTTTGAACTCCATGAAACAAAACAAAACCACCCAAAAAAGCCCACGTAACTGCAAGCCAGTAGCTTAAAGAAATAAGGGTACAGGCTACACTCCAAGGGATACAGTAGTCCCGCCAGTTGAAAAAACAGACCTACCAGATGGTCCAGCAATCTCACTTCTGGGTGTTTATCCAAAGGAAACGAAACAGGATCTTAAAGAGGTATCTGCACCCCCATGTTCCCTGCAGCATTATTCACAGAAGCCAGGACGTGGAAACCACCCAAGTGCCTGTAAAATGATAAATAACTAAGGAAGTTGTGGCGTGCACACACACACACACACACACACACACACACACACACACACTGTGAATATTCTTCAGCCATGAGAAAGAAAGAAATCCTGCCATATGCAACAACATGGCTGAATCTTGAGGACATTATGAGAAGTCAAACATGTCAGACAGAGAAAGACATATACCATATTAATATGATTTATATGTGGAATCTAAAAAATGCCGCCTCTCCCTGGCCGGGTAGCTCAGTTGGTTAGAGCGTCATCCCAATATGCCAAGGTTGCAGTTCAATCCCTGGTCAGAGCACGTACAGGAATCAGCTAATGAGTGCATCAGTAAGTGGAGCGAAAAATCGATGTCCCTCCGCCCCCCACACTTTCTCTCTCTCTAAAGTCAATACATTAAAAAAAAACTAAAACGCAAAAAATGCCATCTCATAGAAACAGTAGAGTGGTGGTTACCAGGAGCTGAGGTGGGGAGTGATAAGGAGATAGTGGTTATAGTTACTAAGAGAGCAGATCTTAAATGTTCACACCACAGCACAAACATACGACATAAGGGAGGTGTAGCTAATGTTAACAGAGGAATCATTGTGCAAGATATGAGGGAAGGCCCCAGAAAACTGGAATTTACTTATTAAAAAAAAACTGTGCATTTATTCTCACATGTGTAAACTGCAGTCACCTTCAAAGTGCTCTTTGATTTGAGGCAACACACCACTGAGACCTTTTTTCCACTGCTGAAAACGGTTTTCGAACTTGTCGACCTTGATGCCACTGAGTGCTTCTGCCTGTCGTTTTTTGTTTCACCTCTTCCACATCTGCGAAGCATTTCGCTGTGAGGACTTTTTTTCATCCAGGGAAACAAAAAAAAGTCACTCAGGGTGAGATCGGGTGAATAGTGAGAATGGGGCATGGGGTCATTCCGTTTTGGGTCAAAAACTGCTGAACACTCAGCACAGTGTTGAAAGAGTCTTCAAAAAAAATTCACTGAAGCCAAACGCAGCCTCTCACAACATTGCCAGATAGCGCACTGATAGAGATGGGTTCCTAGAACACTCACCTAGTGGGAGAACCCTGAACTACAAGGGCCCACCCTTTAGAAGATAATTCTGGTTTGGTGGGGATTCCCCCCTCATATAAGTGCATCAAATCCACATATGGTGCACCTTAAACTAAACATGATGCTATATCAATTATATCTCAGGAAAGGTGTGTAAAAAAGAGATACAGAGATAGGTAGGTGGTTATCAGTCTTTGTTCAGTGCTTTGAAGATGTCACTGTCTCTGTGATTCTTTTAGCTCGTTTGATACTGGTCATCACGGGAACTGCAGTGGTCCCTGGTACCCCCTGCCATGTTCTTATAACTGCTCTACATTCCATGTCAAGGGATACAGGGAGGGAAAGTCCAAGCAAACGTTTCCTTACTGCTTTTGGGTGGAATGTGACTGAAAGGCTGATAAACCAAACACACGGCCTGTGCTTCCGCACTTACGGCGACAGACAAGAAATGAGTGTCGGATGTTGCCCTGCTGGTCTCAACCATAATGCCAAGAAAGGAAACCACAAATCCACTTAATTAACTCCGGCCTTCATATACACTGTTATTTTTTTTTTTCTGCCTGGAATCATGTTCCCTCCATTATTTGCTAGATGTCTCCTAATCCTTTAAGTATCAGCTTAAGTTTCACCTTTTCAGAAAACTCTTTCCTGAGCATGGAACTTTAGCTGATCTCCACCATTCTTTATCACTGGAAACAACTAATCTCTTTCCTTATCTTATTCAAATGTGTAATTTCTATTTAATGGGTCTTTGTTTGTTTGTTTGTTTGTTTTCCTTTCTGTGGTGGTCTATCGGCACAAAGCCTTAAACTCTTTGGGACCAGGGGCCATTTTTATCTGACGCACTGCTGCGTGCCCAGTACCCAGCACAAAGTGACCAAAGAGTCAAAGTGCAAAAGCTTCTATTAAATCAGTATATAAACAAGCACATTTATACATCAAATTGCAAACTTTGTAAGATTTTTAAAAATCAGATAGGTTGCTAATAAGGGGACATGTAGATTCTTCAGACACGGGGAAATGAAAAATGTACTTAAGGACTCTGAACCACTTAGTAGATGAAAGAAAGAAAAATGTGGCAAATTAAATGACAAGTGCTTGCGAGAGTGTGGAGAAAAGGAGACCCTCGTGCACTGTTGGTGGGAATGCAGACTGGTGCAGCCACTGTGGAAAGCAGTATGGAGTTTCCTTAAACAAAATTAAAAATGGAAGTGCCTTTTTTTAAATCCTCACTCAAGGATATTTTTATTGATTTTAGAGAGGAAGGGGATAGAGAAAGAGAGAAAGGGAAACATCTATGTGAGAGAGAAACATTGATCAGTTGCCTCCCGTGCACACCCCGCTGGGATCGAACCGGAAACCTAGGCATGTGCCCTGACCAGGAATTGAACCCACAACCTTTCAGCGTATGGGACGATGATCCAACCAACTGAGCCACCCAACCAGGACTAAAAATGGAACTGCCTTATGACCCATCAATTCCACTTCTGGGAATACATCCTAAGAATTCCAAAACACTAATTTGAAAGAATACATACACCACTGTGTTTATTGGGGCATTATTTAAAATAGCCAAGATCTGGAAACAGCCCAAGTGCTCATCAGTAAATGAATGCTGTGGTGCATTTACACAATGGAATACTCTGTGGGCGTAAAAAAAAACAAGGAAATCTTACCTTTTGTGACAGCGTGGATGGACCTGGACATTATTATACTAAGTGAAGTAAGCCAGAGAAACACAAATACCCTGTGATCTCACTCACATGTAGAATGTAATGAACAAAATAAACTGACAAAACAGAAACAGAGGTGTGGATACAGCAGTCTGTGGGCAGAGGGGTGCGGAGGGGGACTGGATGAAAGAAGGTGAAGGGATTAGCCAAAGAACATTTATGCATAACCCACAGACACAGACAACAGTGTGGGGATGGCCAGAGGGAAGGGGGGGCCGGGGGCTGGGTGGAGGCGAGCAAAGGTGGAAGTAGAGGGGAACATCTGTAATAGTGTCAACAGTAAAATAAAGATTAAAAAAAGAGAGATAAGGAGGGATGGTTTAGACACCAGATAAGCAATCCGAGAAAGAGAAGAATGTGCTGACTTAAAAGAAGGCAATCTCGCAGCATAATTCCTCCTTCACCTCTCGGTTCTTCCTATAATTAAAATTCCTTCCATCTCTGCGGATATTAACTGTTTACTCAGCATGATGTTTTTCTTCTCTTCTCCAGTGCTCGAGAGTCTAGCCCGTTCCAACATCTCTCCCCCCATTAATTTCTCCCTTTAAATCACCTTTTTAGGAGATTCTCAGAAACTTTTTAGCATCACAGGCCTGTGTATGTTCACACAGGAGTTCCCTAGTCCCGGAATCCTCTTCTCCCACGTGTACGCTTCCCAACATTTTCATGTTGCCAATTCCTCTCTTCCCATAGATGCAAATTTACATGGAATGTCTGAGTTGGGTGCACATGTTTGGGTCTCTTTAGCCTCTGTACTTCTAGAGCAGCACTTACTGCCTTGAAGTGGGGTTCTTATTATTCATCCACTTCCTTTAATGCACTGGGCACTCTGTGAGCACAGGACAATGTCTAGTCTGTTCCCTGTTGCATCCTGACTCCTAAGCACTGCCGCTGGGACATACCAGGCACTCGATGTACATTTGAAATTAATGCAGAAAATAAGAAAGCATGTAGTCATTTAAACAACTATAGCAGGGCATGAGAATACCAGTTCTTGCTCATTCTTGCTAGTACAAGATGTTGCCTTTTATTACCACTTTGGTCAATTAGCATCTAAAGCTATCCTGATTTCATAATAAGTGTAATTGGATTTTTTTTTTCCATTTTGGCACTTGCTATTTTGTGTTATCCTGAAGCACTGACTTGTTTGCGTCCTTGGCTGGTTTACCTAGTGAGAATTATTTATTGACAGTATTTCTACTTAAAAAAAAAAAAGACCTCACACCTGTTAGAATGGCTATTATCAAAAAGACAAGAACTAAGCATGACCAAGGATACCGAGAAAAGGGAACCCCTGGTGAGCTGTTGGTGGGAATGTAAATTGGTGCAGCCACTATGGAAAACCGTATGGAGGGTCCTCAAAAAATTAAAAATAAAACTACCATATGACCCAGCAGTTCTACTTCTGGGCATTTACCCAAAGGGAATAAAAACCATTATCTCAGAAAGCTGTCTGAACCCCCATGCTCATCGCAGCATTATTTGGGGTAACCAACACATAGGAACAACCTAAATGTTTGTTGGCAGATGAATGGGTAAAATAATGTGGAGATCTATAATTCAGCCACAAAAAAGGAAGGAAATCCTGCCCTTTGCAACAACATGATGAAACTTGAGGGCGTTGTGCTAAGTGAAGCCAGGTACTGCATAATCTCACTTAGAAGTGGAATTTAAAAAACAAACCCATACCTGTTAGTGCAGGGTGGAGGGGATAAAGGGTGGGAGGGGGAATGGGACAACTGCAATAGCATACTCAATAAAATATACCAAAAAATAAAAATAAAAAACAAACTCATAGATGCATAGAGCAGATTGTAGATGAACTTTGTGATAACTATTTGGCAAATCTTCCAGCCTTTGAATTGAGCCCAGCACGAAAATCTAAGCGAGATATTGAATGTTCGTTTCCCTGTACCCCAAGCCGCTGACCCCACAGGGACCAAGCAGCATGAATTAACTCTTTCACACCTGCGAAGTCTCTTCCTCTGAGGCTCGCTGTTCCAACACAGCAGAGGAACTGAGCAGCCCTGCCCATGTGACTTCCTGCGGCCAGCTCCTGGTTTCTCACGACCCTGGGCTGCTCTGGGGGGTCAGTCCTCTGGGGCGGGGGCGGGGAGGGGGGGGATCGTGTGCCTGCGCGCATGATCTTGGCCAGCTTGGGGGATATTCTCCCAGCCTCTAATAGCAGGAAGGAGCACGAACACAAACACAGGGAGTTACGTGGGGAACACCCAGCCGTGGCAGGAGTGACAGCGATGGTCCTGCCCCCAAAATGGAACCTTCTGGGTAGCCCTGTGATTTTAACTTTAAAGGGGCAGATTTGTTTTGATTCTGCCAAAAATATTTTGGGTGAAGGGGGAGGAAAATTTTTTTCTTTCCATTTTATTTTGTTTCAGGTGTACAGCCTAGTGGTCAGATAATCATATCCTTTCCATGGTGTTCCCCTGGGTGTTTTCAGTACCCCAGCTGGCACTATATACAGTTACTGCAATACTATTGAATATATTCCCTATGCTTTACTTAAATTCCCATGTAATTTTAAATTTAAAGCAGCAAATTTGTTTTGCTTCTGCGGAAATTTGGGGGGTGAGAAGGGAGGTAAGTTTTTTTTGTTTTTTTTGTTTTTAACAATTCTAAAATTGTTATTCACTTGCCTCAGCTCTGGGTAAGAGGGGGCATCAAAAGTCTCTTCTGCTGGAGTTGTTGCCAAAAATGAGCCCCCTCTACCATGGAAGACTTCACTAGAAGTCTGCCAAACTGGGGATGGATTCCATCTCAGTATACCTGAGGCTTCCTGAGCATTTTTGATACCTGTACCTATCTGTTAGGTATTGCCATTAACTGTTGAGAACCCTAGCTCCCAATCCAGAACATAATTCCCCCACCTAAATACTTAACTTCCTTTTTATTCTTTTGGGTGTGTTCTGTTCCTCTCATTATCTATGTTCCCCAAATACAGTTTTGATCAAATGGTCTTTTCCAATCTTCTGAAGTGTGAAGGATTTCTGGTCTTATAAAAGACTCATTTCTCCCTCCCCCTCCCAAGTCTCAAATCTTCATGGATTTATATCTAGTCATCTCCCCTCACACCCTCACCCCTCTCTACCCTCTGAGGGACTCCCTAGTGGCATGTTGCAAATCAAGAACTGCTGGGTGACAGATGTCCCAATGGGCAACCTTCATTTCAGCCCTTCAGGGGAAGACCATGTTTCAAATCTTGGCTTCGCCGCTAAGCAGGTGTATGCCTCAGTTTGGTCCATTAACCCCTGAAAATCTTCTTAATTTGTACAATCATAATATGACTCCTTTCTCTAAAAGACGAATGTGAGGATTAGAACTAACTGGGTGTAGGGATGGGAGAGTAGAGACTCTAATGTGAAATTTTTAAAAAATACACTAAGAGGAAAGAGGTAGGGGGTCAGTTGCAGGCATGTGGGGAAAAGCAGAGGTTCTGGTCTCATTCTGTCTGGGTTCAAATCCCAGCCCCTCCTCCCATGAAGCTGTTTTGATCTTAGGGAAAGTTAATCACCTGTACTTCCTCCATGGTGCAGATGGAGTAAGTGCCCACACCTCATAAGGCCGTTGTGAGGATTAAACAAAAGGAAATGCATAAAGGATTTAGTGCAATGCCTCACTCTGTAAGTGACCACAAAATCCCTCCCCCACAACCATTAATTTTAATAAAATGTAGAAAATGCAAGAGAGGAAATTACCCTAAATATTCATAGTTTTTTCCATGGCATGGGATTATGACCATCTGTGCTTTCCTGTTTTTATGCTTTTCAGTATTTGTCCAAGTTTTTGAACATGTGAGTTACACTTAAAAACTAAAACTATACAGTTCACACATTTATGAGTAATGAGTAGTGACCGTCCCACCCTATGAAAGTTATGCTATTTGTACACTTTGTGAAATGTCTCATTCCCTGCCCATATTACTTTGTTAAAAAGATAAAGTACACTTTTCCAAAAATGATTGTATCACAAGAATCTTTAATGTTTAAAGTTTACTCATGGTGGGGGTGTAACTTGCGTTTAGGAAACTGTGCCAAGTGCCCACATTGAGACTATTTCAGTCCACATCACTGCACTCCACACGGCTGTCTCCTGTGTCCAGCGAGGTCACAAACAGAGGGAACCCTGACTTTTCTCTGCATTAGGCCAGCTTTGCTGGTGAGTCCTTTCAAACTCTCCAGGGGCAGTCTACCCAATACACATACATCACCTGTTCCATATAAAAGAATAAGATGGAAAATTTCTCAATGTATTTTGTAAGTTTAGCACATCTCTGGTACAAAAATTCAAGAAAGGTAGCACAAAAGCGAAAGCACCAACAGAGCTTACTTATAAACAGACATGCAGAAACCCTACACACTACCTAATAGTACTGAAATGAATACAACATAGCATTAAAAGGTATAAAAGCACTGTACTGAAAACTTAAAGGGTACACATGAAATACTGCACTGGAAATCCTGAATATTCTACTGTCCCACCCCACCCCGCCACCACCCTGGTGAGGGCCAGAAACCACGGATCTGCCTCCAGACCTTGCTAGTCCTCGGAGACACTGTTGCGGGGGCAGGGGCTAGGGGTGGCGGCCTCCCGCAGAGCTCTGGCCTCCTCCAGAGCTTCTCTGTACCGGGAAGGCCAGGCCTGGGGGTCTTTCTTAAAGACCCGGGCCAGGAACTCCATGATCTGCATCTTGGTGATCTCGCGGCTGGCACGGGGGCCCCAGAAGAACTCGTATTCGGGTGGCTCCACGTGGGGCACGCGCTGGTACTTCAGGTAGTGTTGCTGGACGAACTCCTCGGTGATGAGCTTTCTCACGTCGCCAAAGGTGGAGTGCTTCTTCCAGGGTCGCAGCCCCAGGATGCGCAGCACGTTCCAGACGGCGCTCTCCCTGGCGCCCCGACCCTTCACGTAGATGAGGCTCAGGATCATCAGCAGGAGGCCTGTCATGGGCATGCGGTTGCTCAGCGCCACCCTGTCCAGCTCCTCCGGCTCCAGCGCTTTGACCAGCGAAAACTCCATCGTGTGCAAGCTGGTGAGCCTCAGGTGGAGCCCGAAGACGCGGGCGAGGATGAGGCTGGTGCGCCTGAGGATGCTGCGGCACCATTTCTTGTAGCTGCCAATGACATCTCTCACCATGTCTGGGAACCAGATGATCATCCTCTTCTGGTCCTTGACCAGCACGTACCACATGAGCTCGTGCGCCTTCTGCACCAGCTGGGCCGGGGCGGGCGGCGCGGGGCCCGGCTGGGCCGCGCTCGGGGCCTGGTGGGCGCAGCCCTCCTGCGCGGCCTGCTGCAGGGCCTTCGGGTCGTCCTCCTCGCTCGGGGCCTGGGACGGCGGCGAGGCCGGAGGGGCGTCGGTGGGGCCTAGGGGCGGGCCGTCTGGCCCCGCGAGGGTCTCGGCCTGAGACGCGGGAGCAGGCGGCTCCTCGGGAACCCCAGGGCTGCCGCGCACCTCGGCGCTGGAGGCGTCGGCTGCAAAGTCGGGCTCGCACACATCCTTACTTTGTTCGGACATGTCTGCTCCGTCTGACAAGGGCAGGGCCTCTGAGTCCAGGAGCTCCTCGAGTCTGCACTCCGTCCGTGGACTCCTGGAGAGGAAGTGCGCGTAGCTGCGCGCGGCGCCTTCCGCAGCGGCCGGGCTGGGCGGGGCAGCGGCGGGACGCGCCACTGCGCCTGCGCGCCCGCGAGCCGCGGGCCGGGCGGCCGGGGGGCGGGGCTCGCGCCCGACGGGGCGGCTGAGGGCCGAGGCCCCAAGGAGGGTAGAGACTCCGCGGGAGTAAAGACCCAAGGACGCCAGGTGACCTGTGTGCCCTAAGGCGGCCGCGGGGAGGCGGGGAGGGAGGATGCGCGCTGAAGAAGGAAGGCGCGAACCTGAGAGGAAAGGCGCTCGCTCCCTTGTGAGGTGCTTAGGTAGAGTTTGTCAGGGAAGCGTCCCCAGGGAGCCCCAGAATCACCTCGGAGACGAGCCCGCTGGCGTGTCACCTCGGGCCCCCTGACAAGGCGTGTGGGGACCTGACACCCGAGCAGCCAGCCGGGACGGTCCAACAAAGTGTCCACTTCGTGATAAGGTTGCCTGAGATTGGAGCCCGAGAAAACACCAATAAAGTTCGACCCCCTAAGCCCCTCCCCAAACCCGAGGGGTTATAATAACAGAAGAAATGCAGCACGTGGCCCCTCCACGCGCGAACAGAACTTATCCGGAGGTCCTACTATGCTGATGACATTGGTGGCACGTTCATGATCCTTGATTTTGGTCTCCCGCGTCCCTTGGGGCCTTTTGATTTTATTCTAATTTTTCCATTCAAGTCCCATCATCCAATGGCGGCCGCGTTTATTGGCGCAAACATGTACGACCTCTTTTTCCCCTGTTTCCAGCACCCATCTTCCCCAGGTGGTTGCTGCGACCTCCCCTCTGTGTTCGTGGGGAAACGTCACCTTCCCAGGGCAGCTGACTGCTCCCGCGGTGGCGGCCACGCCCGGGACTTCGTGGTACCATGGATGACATGTGGCACCATGGATGACATGTGGTAGCCGCTCTCAGATGACCAGCAGCTAGGGATGCAGCCGACCAATGGCCGCGTTTCCCAGTTTCCGAAGCAAACTGTTTTTGCAGTTTTGCAGCGAGCAAAACACAGCCGAGGCCTCCAGGGGTGCGCCCTGACCTGAGCCTGCGGCCCGTCCTGGCTTCCTCGGGCCAGTGGCGCCCTACCTGTGCCCATCCCCACTCTGGTTACTGTCACGTGAAACCCAGAGCTTCTATAAATATGGTCTTGACATTTCTAGTGCTCTATTTCTGGTTTCCCCTTTCCCGTTTCTCACGTTATTTTCTCTCAAGTAGGTTGACGTCGAAGGATTTTTCCTGACGCGTCTTTCTCTTTCGGTTTTCATGCTTCTGTCCCCTTTAGGGGGATCATTCCCACACTTGCGCCTCCAATAAGACTTCTTAACGTTTGCCTTCGCAAGGGCGATTCGTACCTATCTTTCAGATACAGCTTCGTTGGATTTTCACCATTGATCATTTTCTTCTCTGATGTACAGATTTCTATTTTTCTGAGGACATCTTAAAGAATACTGTCACTTATATTTGTCACTTATATTCTTATTTAAGAATGCCTCTGCATCGATTTATTGCCACATCCATCTTTAAAACAAGCCTCATTTCTTGATATTTTATATTCACTCATTTCTTCTTTTTTTTTTTTTCTTTTCACTTGGATATTTATTATTTTCTAACTGTTCAGGCTAACTAGTTAGTTCACGTAAGGTATTTTTAATAATGAAAATGTTCGAGCCAGTTATTTAAATCTCAGCTCAGCGTGGGCCTTCGGCCATCGTTTTTGTCACTGTCAGTTTATTAAAATTGCATCCTCGTATTTTACCCTCTTGGATGAAATGGATTCATGAAATTAAATTTCAAACTTGCACACAACAATTGTGAAACTTGCACACAGCACATATATAAAAGGTATGAGAGTAATTATAAAACAATTACGAAATTATAAAAGCTCCTGCTGCAATGAGATATCGGAGCTCTGGCGAGAGGGCTGGTTGGGTTTCAGATGCCGCTTGAGATGGACTGGACCTCACTCTGGTGAACTTGACCATGGTCAACAGTAGACCCCACCTCTGCTACAGCTCACTTCCCACCTCATTTCTTTTTTTTTTTTAAGAGAGGGGAAGGGAGGGAGATAGGGAGAGAAATCTCAATGTGTGGTTGCCTCTTGTGCACCCCCTACCGGGGACCTGGCCCACAGCCCAGACATGTGCCCTGACTGGAATCGTACCAGCGACCCTTTGGTTTGCAGGGCGGCGCTCAATCCACTGAGCCACACCAGCCAGGGCCCACCTCGCCTCTGACAGGAGAGTTGTTTAATACTGTACGGGGACTGTAGGGTAGGACCACTATGAGGTATTATACTCAGAGAGTTTAGAGCATTGAAACTGATACTGAAGTTTGGAACCAAGTACGAGGTAGACCCCTAGCGATGCCCACCCTTGAGCACGACTGTGCACCTGCTAAAGGGACATTCTTTGCACCCAGGAAAAGATCTGCCGAAGAGGCTCCTTTTCCCACCAAGAAGAAAGTTCATGTACACGGGGGCAGGGGGCAATTAAAGCTTAGGATAGACTTCAAGTAGAGAAAGTGCACCTAACCCTGCCTCATCGGAGGGGTCGGTAGGTCAGTAGCTTGACTGATACATAATACGATGCCTGCCTACTCATAAACCAGAGATGCAGACCTTCATGAGGATAGGGAAAGGGACAGATGATACCACAGGAAAGCCAGTATTCATGAGGCATCCACAACTTCTTTTTTGAAAGAGTTTTTGTGAGAGAGAGGGAGAGGGAGAGAGATGGAGTTGTTGTTCCACTCGTTCATTCATTCATTCGTTGGTTGATTCTTGTATGTGCTCTGACTGGGGATCGAACCTACAACCTTGGCGTATTGGGTCGACGTTCTAACCAACAGAGCTACCTGGCCAGGACCTTTTACAACTTCAGTTCAAGGGTCAAGATTGGGGTCTGGTGCTCCAGTGATAAACTGGGTTCCCTAGGTTCTCCAAGGTCGACCCTATTTAATGTGGAGAATGGGTCGTTTCAGGGCCAGCAGCTTAGAAACTGAAGCCTGAAGTTTACAAAAACATCCCCCAAACAAACTCCCGAAAGGCTACTCTTTAAATCAAGATCCTGTAAATCAAGTTCCACGGATGCAGGAAGTAGATGGAGAAGTTACAACAAATTATTCTGGTGCAGACAGTTTTGCTGGTGGGTTGCTTCAAACTCTGTAATGTGAAACAGATTACACAGCTGTGGATAGGCTGTTCTTGGCAGGCTCGGGACTAGGAGGAGAGGCCTGTCCTGGCCCTGGTTTCCATAGTGAACAGTGGAGGGGGCGTCACCCCAGAGACTCCAAAGGAGAGCGCGCATGCTCACAGCACAGAGGCTCGGGGGCCCCGCATGAAACGTGAGTCCTTCTGGCTCCCTCCTGTCCACAGAGCTGCAGCCTCAACCTTGGAGCGCCCATACTGGCCCCAAATGCAGGCTAAAGGATTGAGGAAGAGAACTCACATTAATGTGTTCAGCAAATATTGCGCAATGTGGAATATGTGCCTGAAAGAATTACATTTTAGACTAGTAGCTCAGCCGGAGGGGGAAACAAATCCATCCGGACTGTTTGATAGCCTGGCTCCTTTTTGTTAAAAAAGAATAAGAAGTGAGGCCGGGAAGAGCTTCTTTTCACAGTTGGGAGGGAAGGGGAGGGAACCCTGCCCCTCCGCCCCTCCAGTCTCCCCCAGGGGGCCAGTGCCCATACCTGTCCAACTGAGGCCCAAGGACACCCACTGAAGTGGACCTTGTGGCTCTGCCGAGACCCACAAGGCAGTCAGCAATTCTGCTGACACTCAGGGACTGGTCTTTAGAAAGGTCACCTGGAATCAGATAAGCCTGGCGGTGGGGGAACAGGTGGATTAGAGGAGGCACAGAGTCCAATTAAGAGACCTTTCACGGAACTCCACGTAGAGAAAAATGATGGTTTGCATTTCATCTTCACTCTGTAACTATTCATTAAATGCTACATTTCCAGCATTGTTCCTGGGGATACAACCGAGAGAGAGGGAGTCACGATGTCTGCTAACCACAGTGAGGGGAAACGGTGGAGGAAAAAGGCCATAAGCAAACAAATGAGTTATCAAATAAACATACGTGTAATACACTCTGTGAAGGAAACACAATGTCGTCGCAGAGAATAGAGGGAACCAATGTTCGACAGGGATGGAGAAGAAGATATGAATAATAAGCAAGTGTGAAGGGAGGGGAGACTGAACACCACGGACGACCAAGGGTGCCTTGGGGGTGGCAGGGATTGAGCCCTGTCAGGTGTGGCTCACCTGTGGATCTGTTTCCTGAGACTACTTAGAGAACAGAGTGGACATGCCCGGGAAATACCTGGTTATGCAGGTCTCATGAAAGAGGCCTGGGCTGGAAAGAGAGGTTTGGGAAGATAAAGTCAATAACATCACCCAGAGAAAATACCTAGAGCAGGGCTCTTCAAAGGGGACCCTCCGGGCATGAGGGTGGAATGATCTTTCATTGTATGAAAGCGGAATGCACACCATAAAAGGTTAACAACTCTGTCCGCAGAAACACACCCTAAATGCCCTCCAGATATGTGTGAGAAAAGCAAAAAGACGCCCTTCTCCCCACACTGCTGCAAGCCCTTCTGTGGGCAGCACAGTCTCTGAGAACCACTGAAAAAAATAAGCAGAGAATTGAGGACAGAGCCCACCAACAGACCCAGGTCACGTAAGCCCTTTTCCAGATGATCGTATGACTTCGCTCTCTATATCTGTTTCCGGGACATATCAAAATAAATTGCTTCATCTTCAACGATCTTCTCGGCAATGAATCCTGTTTGAGCAGATCCTGGGTTCAAGTTTGGGATGCCTGATTCTTTTTACATATTTCTGGAATTAATTTGCTGATATTTCATTGAGGAGTCTTGCGTGAAGGATGTTGGTCTGCTGTGAGCTTTTTTTTGTACTGTCTTTATCTTTGGCATACCATATTATATTAGTTTCAGGTGTATGACATAGCGAGTTGACATTTATATACCTCACTATGTGTGATCACCACACTAAGCCTAGTACCCACCTGTCACTGTACCAAGTTATGACACTATTAATGACTGTATTCCCCTTCAACTTTTACACACTGCTGTCCCTGCCCTCCCTTTCTGGCAACCATCAGTTCGTTCTTTGTTTCTGTGAGTCCGTTTTTGTTTTGTTATATTTGCTCATTTGTTTTGATTTTTTAAAAATTTCCATATGTAAATGAAATAATGTGATAGTTGTCTTTCCGTATCTGACTTATTTCACTTAGCCTAATACCCTTTAGGTCCATCTATGTTGTCACGAATGGTAAGACTTCATCCTTTTTTATGGCTGAGCAATATTTCATTTCATATGCCACCACTTTTTAATCCACTCATCTACTGATGGGCACTTGGGTTGCTTCCATATGTTGGCTCTTGTAAAGAACACCACAATGAACATAGGAGTGCATATTTTCTATTTAATTAGTTTTTTGGATTTCCTTGGATAAAGAAGAAGTGGAATTGCTGGGTCGTATGGCAGCTCTATTTTTAAGGTTTCGAGGAGCCTCCATACTGTTTTCCCGAGTGGGTGCACATCCTCGCCACGTGTTATTTGTTGAGTTTTTGATAATAGTCCTTCTGACAGGTGTGAAATGGAATCTCATTGTGGTTTTGATTTGAGTTTCTCTGATGATTAGTGACATTGAGCATCTTTTCAATAAGGCACGTATAACAATATACTCTGATAAAATTTATGCGAATGTGTTCCCCAGCTCTCTCCTTGATAACCGAGCTGATAAGGGAAATGGCTACTCAGTGACTGTCAGGTAGTGTACACAGTATGGATGGTCTAGACAAAAGGGTGATTCGTGTCCTGGCCAGGATAGAGTGGGATTTCATCGCACTACTCAGAACAGCTCACAATGTAAAATTGTGAATGATTTATTTCTGAAATCTTTCGTTTAATATTTTTTGCACTGTGATTGAACCTGGGTAACTGAAACCATGGAAAGCCAGACCGTGGATAAGGGGGGACCGCTGTGCTTTAAAGATATTGCTCTGCTATATTTTCTTTTGGTTTAATTTTCTTTTCATTTTTAAAATTTTAATTGCAGTTTACATTCAATATTATTCTCTATTAGTTTCAGGTGTACAGCATAGTGATTTAGGCAATCAAACACTTTATAAAGTGGCACCCCAAATATTTCAAGTACCCACTGTCCCATGCATACTTCTTACAATATTATTGACAATATTGCCTGTCGAATCAATTTACATCCCTGTGACTATTCTGTAACTACTAATTAGTACTTCTTAATAACCTTCACTTTTTTCACCCAATCCCCCAAACTCCTTGCCCTCTGACTACCATCAATCTATTCTCTGTATCTATGAGTCTTTTTTTATTTTATTCTTTAGATTCTGCATAGAAGTGAAATTATATGATATTTGCCTTTCTCTGTCTGACTTATTCCACTGAGCATAATACCCTCTAGGTCCATCCAGATCGTCGCAAATGGCAAGATTTCATCCTTTTTATGGTAAAGTAATATTCCATTGTGTACATGTACCACCACTTTTTTATTCACTCATCTGTTGATGGACATTTGGGCTGTTTCCATATCTTGGCTATTGTAAATAATGCTGCAGTGAACATAGGGATGCGTTAGTGTTTTGGGTTTCTTTGGATAAATGCCCAGAAGTGAGATTGCTGGGTCATAAGGCAGTTCCATTTTTAATTTTTGAGGACCCTCCACACTGGTTCTCTCATGTTTTCAATGGCACTGTTTGCAAAGATGTAATTATCTTTGTTCCTCTGTAGGTAATGTGTCTTTTTCCCCTTCTGGATGCTGTTAAGTTTTCCCTTTATGATTGGGTTCAGGTACTTTGATTATACGGATCACTGAAGTAGTTTTCTTTTAAGTTTCTTGTCCTTGGTTTCATTAAGACTCTTGAATGCATGTGTTTACACTTCTTATCAAATTTAGAAAATCTTCACTCTTAAATCTTTAGTTTTTTTGGAGACACATAGCATGCATATTCAATATAGTAGTATGCTGCTTGAAGTTGCTTCACAGTTCGCTGCTGCTTAATCTCTTTTCTCCATGTTCAATTTTTAAACAGTTTCTATTGCTATGGTTTTAAATTTACTAGTACTTATACCATGTTTATTTTCTCCCTGATTCTATTGAGTGTATTTTTTAAAATATATTACATTGATTGTGCTATTACAGTTGTCTCATTTTTTCTCCCCTTTATTCCCCTCCACCCTGCAGCACCCCCCCCACCCCCAGCATTCCCCCACTTAGTTCATGTCCATGGGCCATACATATAAGTTCTTTGGCTTCTCCATTTCCTATACTATTCTTAACCTCCCCTGTCTATTTTTTACCTACCATTTATGCTTCTTATTCACTGTACCTTTTCCCCCATTCTCCCTCCTACCCTCCCTGCTGATAACCCTTCATGTGATCTCCATTTCTGTGATTCTGTTCCTGTTTTAGCAGTTTGCTTAGTTTGTTTTTGTTTTTGTTAGGTTCAGTTGTTGATAGTTGTGAGTTTGTTGTCATTTTACTGTTCATAGTTTTGATCATCTTCTTTTTCTTAGATTAGTCCCTTTAATATTTCATTTAATAAGGGCTTGGTGATGATGAACTCCTTTAACTTGACTTTATCAGGGAAGCACTTTATCTGCCCTTCCATTCTAAAGAATAGCTTTGCTGGATAGAGTCATCTTGGATGTAGGTCCTTGTCTCTCATGACTTTGAATACTTCTTTCCAGCCCCTTCTTGCCTGTAAGGTTTCTTTTGAGAAATCAGCTAATAGTGTTCTGGGAACTCCTTTGTAGGTAACTTTCTGCTTTCCTCTTGCTGCTTTTAAGATTCTCTCCTTCTCTTTAATCTTGGGTAATGTAATTATGATGTGCCTTGGCGTGTGCTTCCTTGGGTCCCACTTCTTTGGGACTCTCTGAGCTTCCTGGATTTCCTGGGAGTCTTTTTCCTTTGCCAGACTGGGGAAGTTCTCCTTCATTATTTTTTCAGATAAGGTTTTAATGTCTTTCTCTTCCTCTTCTTCTTCTGGCACCCCTATGATTTGGATGTTAGAATGTTTAAAGTTGTCCCAGAGGTTCCTCAGCCTCTCCTTACTTTTTTTGAATTCTTGTTTCTTCATTCTGTTCTGGCTGAGTTCTTATTTCTCCTTTCTGCTCTAAGTTGTTGATTTGAGTCCTTGTTTGCTTCCCTTCACTGGTGGTTCCCTGTGTATTTTTCTTTATTTCACTTTGCATATCCTTTACTTTCTCCTCCCTTTTGCAACCATACTCCACCAATTCTGTGAGCACCCAGATTACTAGTGTTTTGAACTCGGCATCTTTTAGGTTAGCTATATCTTCATCTGCTTAGTTCTATTTTTGGATCTTTGATCTGTTCTTTCGTTTGGGCATTTTTTTTTTTTTTGGTCTCAGAGGGCATATTACATTGTAAGGGGTGGAGCCTTAGGTATTCGCCAGGGCGGGGCAACCACGTCACTGCCTTGTGTTGCTATAGGTGGGGGAGGGGTCAGGGAGGGAACAATGCCGCTTGCTTGGCTCTTGGCCAGCTTTCAGTTGATTCCCCTGCTACCAACAAGCAAATTGGGACCTTCTGGTGCTGATTCCCAGGTGAGTGGGTTTGTATACGTTCTAGGACCCTGGGGTTTCTCAAATGAACTCTCCTGTGAGACTGGCAGTTTCTCCCACTGCTGCAATCCCCACAGGTTTTTACTGGTAGAGGCTTTGAGCCTTTCCTTTCAGGCACTGGAACCCCGGGGATGCATGGTCTCTCTCACTCCCCAGTTGTCCCTCTCAGTTTAGCCACACGCAAATGTGGGACTGCCTAGTCCACCAGCCACTACCTTGCCTGCCTCCGTCCACCAGCCGCAGGCTTGCTGCATGTCCTCTCCATCCTGGCTGCCTGTCTCCGTCCCTCCTACCGGCCTGGATGAATGTTTCTCCTTTAACTCCTTGGTTGTCGGACTTCCATACCCTTCGATTTTCTGGCAGCTCTGCTTGTTTTGTGTTTTTAAATTTGTTGTCCTTCTTTTGGTTGTAGGAGGAGACGAAGTGTATCTACCAATGCTTCCATCTTGGCCAGAAGTCCCTATGGAGTGTACTTTTTATCTCACACATTATAGTTTCCAACTCTAGAAGTTTGATTTTGGTCCCTTTTATCGCTTCAATGTCTCTACCTAAATTTTCAAACACGTGGAATGCAGTTATAATAACAGTTCTAATGTTTTCCTTATTCTGCTAATTCCAATATCTGTGTCAATTATGGGTCGATTTCAATTGATTTATTTTTCCCTATTCTGTTGTCTTCTTCCTGTTTCTTTCTATGTCTGGTATTGAATAACAGAAACTTTGAAGGTTATCTTGTCGTAACTAGTAAATATTCACTCTCCATACACTTGACTCGGATATTTTAGGATTTAATTGAGTTACTTAAATTTTTAAGATTTGTTAGGGTGGGTCAGATCAGAGCTCCCTTGAGGCCTAATTGTTCTGCACAACTGAAGAAAACATTACAGTGTAATGTTACGGTGCACTCTCCCCAGTGCTACATGAACTGTGGGGTTGTTCAATATTGCCGATGGGAAGAAACATTATTTTCAATCCATGCTAGAGTCATACTCTGTTAATTCTAATATTTTCAGATGATGTTCTTTGGTCTTGAGCACTGTCCTCACATGGGCATGTTGCTTGTACTATAAAACTTGGGCTCTTCTGTTTCTCAATTAAATCATTACTAGTTTCCAAAATGAAGCCCATTGGAGACCATGGATTTTTCTACTTCTACCCAAGATTTTTTTTTTTAATCAGAATGAAGAAACAAAGTTAATAAACTTGTATTGTCATTTTGAATTCTTAAAAATTCTTGGGAGGTTCTGAAAAGGCAACTGTGCTGTTGTTTTGTTTTGTTTTGTTTTAATTTTTTTAAACCCCCACCTGAGGATATATTTATTGATTTTAGAGAGAGAGAAAGGGAAGGAGGGAGGGCGGGAGATCAAGAGAAAGACACAGATAGACAGACAGACATTGATGCGAGAGAAAAACATTGATTGGTTGCCTCTGGTACATGCCCCAACTGGGGATCAAGCTCACAACCTAGGTATGTACCTTGACCAGGGATTGAACCTGTAGCCTTTTGGTGCACAGGATGACACTCCAGCCAACTGAACATTCCTGCCAGGACTGTTCTGTTTTTCTTGAATTTGGTTTTGTTTTCCAGCTGGGACTTGGAATTGGAAACCAGTCAAAGAATAGCATCATTCACTGTTCAGTGATGGCTTCCCCTGACCAAATGTACTTCTTCAGAGAAATTGGATTTCTCATAAATCTCCCCTACCTTTGGTTCTGCTCAGTAGACATCATCATGTGGACACTAGGTCAGAATAAATTAAATAAAGTCTGGAAATTCCTCTTTCTTCATGTGACTTAGCACTAGATTCCTACAGATTAATGTCATGCTGACACCAAATGAAAAATGATATCATCACCCTAGTTGGTGTGGCTCAGTTGATTGGAATGTCATCCCATAAACCAAGAGGTTGTGGGTTCAATTCCCTGTCAGGGCAC
Organism: Mormoops blainvillei; assembly: GCA_004026545.1. Lineage (NCBI taxonomy): Eukaryota > Metazoa > Chordata > Mammalia > Chiroptera > Mormoopidae > Mormoops > Mormoops blainvillei. The sequence continues at coordinate 6,326 of PVJD01006048.1, read as the reverse complement.
ATGCCTAGGTTGGAGATTCAATCCCCAGTAGGGTGTATATGGGGAGCAACTGACTGATGTTTCTCTCCCTCTCTCTCTCTCCTTCCTTTCCTCTCTCTCTAAAATCAGCATGTTCTCAGGTGAGGATAAAAAAATTATATCCTCAGAGGTAACTTTGTTTTGGGAATACTGAGATTGGTTTTTTGCCTTTTTCATATAAATATAGTATTTTATGAATATATAGTAATTATATACTATTTTACTTTAAACTCTTTCTGAATAATTCCTATCAATGGACAGCAGTTAGAGTTCTTTTTAAATTAAGGCTACAAATGCCATTTATTTCTTCTTATTCTTCTGAAATTTCTTTTTCTCTATGTAGGACTGATGGCCAGGTTAGGGCTTATGTGAATGGAAGGGCCACTTCCTGGGGCACAGAGCAAATTCTTCAGTGAACTGTTTGCGTTAGAAAAGGATCGTTGCCCCCCGGAGACTCCAAAGTAGCAACAGCTGATTTTTCCCATTTTGTCCGTGCTGTTCACCTCCAGCAAGTCCCATCCGGCTTTGTTTCATGTTTAATATACTGAATCCTGCAACTGTAAAATTCTGCAGAACCATAATTTTTTATTACTGTTCAGCTCTATTTATTGAGTCATTTAAAAAATTTTTTTTTATTTCAAGTGGTTCTCAAGCAACAAGATGCTAAATGACCTTTGTAAAGAAATTATTGTCTAGTCTCTTATTGTCTTCTGCATACCAATTCCTGAATGTGGAATATCTCAGAAAAAAAAAGTAAGGCGTTTTCAGTGTACTTTCTGGGATTTGCCCAGTTAATTCCCAGTCATGCAAAAGGTTTTTTTTTTTTTCTCCTCAACATGGTAGTACATATTTTTAAATCCCTGGCAGTGGGGTATGTATTGGCCCTGGTCAAGTAGCTCAGTTGGTTAGAACATTGTCCTGATACACCAAGGTTGTGGGTTCAATCCCCAGTCAGGGCACATACAAGAATCAGACAATCAGTGCATGAATAAATGCAACAACAAATCAATCTCTTTCTCTCTAAAAATCAATAAATAATTTTAAAAACCAATAAAATGTAAAACGTATTAATTTAAAATATAAATAATCATGACCACATCGATGTGTGTAAAGAGAAAACATTCCAGTAATTTCAGTTTATATATTTACAAAGGTGTTGCACATGTATATACTGCATAAAAATGGAATAATATATTTTTATGTTTTCATATTACTTGTAATATTGAAAGTGTATTTCCATGTCCATATACTTTAAGGAGTGCTCAACATTTTATTATATTAACTAAGCATAGAACTGTTAAAACATTTCTGAAAGATGTTTTTTACTAGTATTAATTCACACAATATATGTGCTCATTTTTGAACACTTAATTTACATAGTTCTGGAAATGGCATTGCTGTGTTAAAGAATATAGTTATATATTATGTGGGCACGTATTGCCCAATGGCCTTCACATGCATTTCACAAGTTTGGAGCCCACCAGCATCCCAGTGAGGCCCATTTCTCAGACACAGATTAACACTGTGCAATGACCACTCATCTCCTAAATTTAATGCATTTCATACCAGTGAGGCTGACCATCTTATGGTATACAATGTCTCTCTGAGTTAATAGTTGTCCCTTTAAATTACTTTTAAAAGGGATATTCCTGGTTTTTTTGTTCACCTTTTACTTATTGATGATGTCAGGACTGTAACTACGTGCTGACCACATATAGGGCAGAAAAAACTCTCATTATTTTTATTTTTTTGCCTGTTATCACCATTTCTTGTTTAGAGCAGTATTTCTAAATCAGATCAGTCTCTTGCTGTGACTTACTCTACTGTTTCATATATAGTTGGTCTTCTCTGGGCTACACTCTCACCTTGGATATAGCTTTAAGTCCGGAATGGACTCTTTGAGCAATATTCCAGCCTTAAGGGGCATTGTCCCAGGAAAGAACCTTGGTCAGTGACCCATGAGGGTATGTGCTCAAAAGATTTAAAAGAACAAACACCTGGGCAGAGGGATTTATGACAAGATTATCTGTTCAAGGACACAGGTAGAGTCCTGGGTTCATGTAGAGACCAAGTCAGTGCTGCTAAGTCAGCCCTGGGTAAAGTCCGTGTAATGTAGCAAATCAGTTTATTGGATCTTCGTTCACTTTTCTATGAATAGTGCAAGTTTCACTGTGAATTTTGAAAAATACAGAATAGAAAGAAAACTTCTTTTCAGATTTTACTTATTTACTTTTAGAGCAAGAGGAAGGAAGGGAGAAAGAGGAGAGAAACAGCAATGTGTGAGAGAGACATCTATTGGTTGCCTCTCATATGCCCCTAACTGAGGACAAACCCGGCCTGTAACCTAGGCTTGTGCCCTGACTGGGAATCAAACTGGTGACACTTTGGTTTGCAGGCCAGCACTCAGTCCACTGACCCTCACCCTCCAGGGCAAAAGCAAAACATTTTTAATAACCGCACAGCTCTAATGCAACTACATGGAATTGGGAGGGCTTTCATGGAGCCATCTTGGTCATGTCTGTTTTATGGACTGCATTCCTCCTTCTGTCTTTTGCCACTGACCGCTCAACACACATTTCTCATGTAATGCAGCTCCTCCATACTGTGCTCTTCCCTGGTTCACCTTGTAGCGTGTTTCCCTGGTTTGTCCTCTCTCCCACCAGCCTCCCCAGGTATAACCACAAAGGGGGCCAGGGGCCTGTGTTTCTTCCCCGCCCTGGAGGAGAGGCCACACTTTGATGACCCTTCAGATCCACGACCAGGGCGAACCTGACCCTCCTTTTTCCTTTTCTCTTTAATAATTTGGGAGACAGTTCATAAGTCTTCATTTTGTATGCTTCTTAACTCTTCACCTTGCCCAGGGAGATAAATACTGCAAAACCCAATCTCCAGGAGAGCAAAGTAGCAAACATGGAGAAGATGGAGGATCTAGAAATATGGTTACAGAGAAGAGGGGAGAGGAGGAGGTGGGGGGAGAAGAAGAAGAAAAGACGGGGAGGGCGAGGGAGAAGAGAAGAAAGAGAGACTTTCAAACTTGGCCTAGGTGTGTGTGTCCCGCCATTCTTGTCCAGGCACTGGGCAGGGAGTTCAGGGTCTAAGTTATGGTTCGATGTTTGGTAGAAATTCTCAATCTTCCATTCACTGGCTGTGTGATAGAGAACCTACCTGAGTTGTCTTCTCTTTAAGATTACGGAACACTGATGCGAACAACCTCATAGGCTGCATAAAAAGATGATAAGAGGCAATTGCCTTCATCGATTAAGTAATTAACAAACACTGCTTAATATCACCATTTCAATGTATTCCAGTAGTCAGAAGAGCCATGTAACATTTATTTTCTGGGTGTTGTTTTTTTTTTAGAAAAATAATTCTTCCTCCTTTCCGATATGGTTTTTCTTTGAAAAAAAAAAAATAACCTCACTATCTCCTTTTCCTTTATCCCCACAGCCTCTGCCTTGGTTTAGAATTTCATCAACTCTCACCCTAGTAACCGGTCTCCCTGGTAACAGTTTCCACTCCACTCATTGCCAAAGGACTGATTTTCCTCCCTTCTTCTCACTCCCTCCCATTATTCTATCTTCCCCCATCAAATGAATTTTAATGCCACACTCATAATACATGTTATAATATTGTTTGTGTGCCCGGCTAGTCCCTTTTGCATATGAAAAAAAGTATCTTTTGCATAGTTGAAATGATTATATAATTTATATGCTGATTTTCACCTAGTAATAATTTCACAAACCTTTTCCCAACTGCTATAGAGAGCCCTAATAATTATTTTTCTAGACAACATGCGGATCCATGGTGGGGGGAGGCCATTATTCAATTAATTATTGCATCCTGTTGTTAGAAATGGCAGTTGCTTTCCATTACTCAGGGTTGTTTTAAATAATGTTACATTGAAGGCCTAGGTATGAATTGGTATTGTTCCCATTTTTGACTGATTTTATTATAAGATAAATTTTATCAGGTAGTGTCAGTGGGAAAAAGGTGAAAATACTTTTATGGCATTTGATGACCATGTCAGCTTTCCACATGTCAGGGCTCAGTCCCCACCAACTGATGCGAACAACATTGTTTTGCTACAAGACATAGGAACTGCAGATAATCACCTGGACTCATTTTATATTGAAGGCATAAACATTGTTCTCAACTTAACTAGTATAAATTAGAATCTTTGCTTTAGTTTAACAACTAACAAGGTTCAAATTATCTACATGTTTCACTGTGTTGGTAGGTAATTTGGAGCAAAACTATTCACATAATTTGATTACTCATTGCTTATTTGTTCTTATACTCACCAAAAACACTTGATAACTGGAGACAGCAACAATGTACCTGTAATATTTCTTGCAATGTTCCATTTAGCTTTTGTTCTTTTGCTGTTGTTGGCAGTGGTGGAGGTAGTTCTTTGTTTTCCCACATATGCACTTCAACACCATTTAGCGTTCTCATATTCTTGTGTTCTTTTCTTGGTTAAAGCTTCCCTACCATCTTTTACGTTTTTTTTTACACATTCTATTTTATTTTTCTTTTAAAATTGTTTTTATTTTTCAATTTTAGTTGACATTCCATATTATATTAGCTTCAGGTGTACATAGTGGTTAGACATTTATATCCCTTAGGATATGATCCCTCCAATAGGTCTATCGCCCACCATACGTAGTTTTTAATACATATATATTATATTTTAGGTATTAATATATGTAGTAGTATTATTGACAATAATATAGTCAATATTATTTACTGTATTCTCTGTGCTGCACTTTATATCCCCATGACTATTGTAACCACTGATTTGTACTTCACAATCCCTTCACCTTTTTCACCCAGTCTCCCGCCCCACTCCCACTTGGAAATCATTAGTCTGTTCTCTGTATCTATGATTTTTTTCCTGTTTTGTTTATTCATTTATCTTGTTTTTTATTTTCCACCTAAAACTGGAACCATATGGTATTTGCCTCTCTCTGCCTGACTTACTTCACTTTGCATAATGCCCTCTAGGTCCATCCATGTTGTTGCAAATGGTAACATTTCCTTCTTTTTTGTGGCCAAGTAATAGTCCATTTATATATATAACATATTCTTTACCCAGCCGTCTATCATTAGACATTTGGGTCTTATTTTCTTATCCACTCAACTGCCCTATGTCTTTTGATGGGAGCATTTAATCCATTTACATTCAAAGCAATTATTAATAGGTATGCAGTTTTTGCTATTTTATTACACATATAGTTTAATTTTTTCCTTCTTATTCTTCTTCTTAAAGAAGACCCTTTAACACTTTGGGTAATACTGTTTTGGTGGTGATTAAATCCATTAGCTTTTTCTCACCTGGGGAGCTCTTTATTTCTCCTCCGATTCTAAATGATAGCTTTGCTGGGTAGAGTAATGTTGGTTATAAGTCCTGGCTTTTCATCAATCCCTTCTGGCCTACAAAGTTTCTGTTGCAAAATCAGCTGACACTCTTATGGGAGCTTTCTCATACATAACTAACTGCTTTTCTCTTGCTGACTTCTTTTTTATATAATAATTGCCAGTTTTATTCCTATGGCAGATCCAGAGGTGATTCGAGGTTTAAATTTTAATAGTTCTTTCATTAAGAGTTTAGGTGCCCCCATTGCCCATAAAAGCTGGTTGAAAGTTATTTAATTCTTTCACTTATTAAAAATATTTTAATTCTTTCTGTGACATGTGTTTATTAAAAAATGCATATAAGCAAAAAAGAAAACTCACACCACACAGACACCAGCACGGTTAAGTTTTTGATGTATGTTTGTATACACACACATGCACACACACACACACAATTTGGGATTTTTATCCTACATATGTGAGCTGATACTAAATATACTGCTTTGTAAGTTGTTATGGTTTACTTTACAATAGGGAATGAGAATATTTTCGTGCGTATGTGTGAAACTTCCCAATTGAAACGTAGACCTGGAGAATAGGTCAAACTACAAAATCCAGTAAGATGCTGGTAACAAGGAAACTACCTAAGACAATGTTCCACCGGATGATTAAAAGTAAAATGAAGGTAAAAGATACCTTCATGCTAATGGAAAGAAAGAAGGGTCCAGATTTTACTCTCGGACAAAACAATAGGATTCAAGGCCTAAACACACAGGATGAGGATGTCTGCACGAATGTCTTTGCTTCCAATGCACCGTCACAAACTTGTTTCTTACTCTTCTTACTTCTTCCCTAAGCCTTTCCAATCATTGACTCCTCTTAGCAGTTCTTCTGGGTCCAAATGACTAACGGCAGTGTCCTCTTTAAATCCGCGGACAGGCGAGTCACCCACT
>PVJD01006047.1:0-105317 GCA_004026545.1 Mormoops blainvillei | reverse complement strand
AGTAGAGAGAGGACAAAAATGTCTTCAATAATTTGCACAGCTCTTCAAAAAAATTGGCTTCTTAGGTCTGCAAGTCAATTGTATCACTCAAAAGTATTACAAGGCTATTTATCAAATTGTGTAAATTAAAATTTGTTTTGACCTATTGAAGGCTATTTTATGTGATTTTTGCTAGAGACTGAATAATCATGCACAATTTCCTCTTCTTTTCCAAGTTACTTTTAAAAAGAATCAATATGTTATTTCAGTGGGTATTTAGGAGAATCAACTCGTCATGTGATCTCTTGCTAAGTTGTGTTGACACCATGATGATTCCATACAGATGTTCCTTGCCCGGCTTGTTATTAATTAGGTCCAGGAAAATATCTGATTAATGATTATAGCAATAACTCAGATATGTCGCATGGACTGTTATTCCCAAGAAAAATAATAGCAAGTCTGACTGGACTTCAACAGAACAGCATTATGGGATGAGTAAATTAATAAAACTGGGGATGTATGCAATGAAAATGTATGTTTCCCAAAAACTCAGGACTTAAAATAAACTGGTTGGAAAAATTGGGAATGTGGTCTCAGTTAAAACAATAGCCCATCTCAATTCCTGCGATGCTTTCTTTCTTACCGTTTCACCTTATTATCTTGCTCACCTGTGTTTGCAAAAGGACTCGGGCATGAGAAATTGCTGACATTTTATGCTAAATATATCCTTTGAAGGATGAGCTACATTTTAAAATCAACTTCCACCCCTATATAATGAATTTGATTAAATCAGATTTGAAAATAAAAGTTGAAGAAAGAAGCAAAAATGATGGACTCCTTTTTCCTTCAGTAAGTATGTCATTACCATTTTCATAGGTAGCAACAGTTTTTTGAGGAATAACGTGACCATTGCTCTGTTCCTTCCAATTAGTCCTTGATCTGATTAGCTATTTTTCTCTTCCATGTATTAATGGATTAGATTTCTGCCCTGTGATTCCCGGGTCACCCTCCTCTTGCTCTTCCTCTAGTTCTCACTGTTGGCCACCAACTGTGTTCATAAGAGCCCGGACTCCCACTCTCTGGCTCAGGGATACTACGTCTGGAGCCCGTTGAACTCATTCCTAGGAGCCTCAGGTAAAGGAGTGTTTGGGGAATAAATGCGAAAACCCTCAGTAGGCCCCTAAAATTCCATTCTAAGTACAAACAATGTCATGACTCCCTGATTAACAATACAAAGGAAGATCGACAAGGCTCTTGGGCTCCAGGGATCCTTCTAACTGTTTCCTACGTTTCAGCTCCTTTAATCTTCTAACCCTATTAAATGCACACTGTTTCTCTATTTACTTTGCAGATATGGAAACTGAGGCCCACAGAGGTTAAGTATTTTACCAAAGGGCTTAAAATCTCCAGAGCCCACTCATTCAGCCGCTATAAGACACAGCCTCTCCAAATACTGGTTTATTAAGACATTTGACCAAATGAATGAAAAAAGCCAATACACTTTTCAAACTTCAATACAACTGGCTTTCTTTCTTCCTGAACTGCTTGTCCATATTAAATAATAAATTGTCATAGCTTTCGTATCTTTGTGATCTGACTCATTTTTCAGTTTCGGGTTCCATTTCCCTGCAGAAGGCATTGAATTTTACCAAGTCGATTTGGTATCTAAGTGACACATTCTTTTTACGGTCTAACATAAATTTACTATCTTCAAGTTCTCAAGTCGGACTCTGGAAAATATCAACTGACATTCTCCTCCAGCCGCACTTTTAAAGAATTTCCTTATAAATTTGAAAGAAGTCAAGATGCCACCATTTTTTATGTGTTCTTTTCTTAGTCCTACCACCGAGGGGAGGTAGGGGCTCCCTCTGCTCATTGTTTTCTATGCCAAATGATTTTATTTAATTCTTCTTAAAATTGTTAATATTTATTTCTTTATCCCTGCTTCCAGAAGTAAATCTACTTGTTGGCTTATTTACAAACTCTTATTCTTCGTATATGTTTTTGTAGAACTTAATTCTCTTCTTGTGTTTATGTGGTTAGGCTGAGATTCTTATACTATTAATGTTATTCTTGCTCTGTTGTACACGATATTTTTTCATTTTTATGAGATCTACCCTTATCATACTCTTTACATTTTAGGGGTTTATGGGCAGGTATTGTGTCTTTCTAATTTTTACATTTTCTATAGTGACTGGCACAACGCTGAATGCTATAGAATTTAGATAGTAAAGATTAAAGAAGAGTTGATATGAGATAAAATCAATCTCTTTGTTTTACACAAGCAGAAGCTGAGGTGTTAGTTATAAATGGGAAACCTGGATTAATAACATTATTTTTCCACCCACTTATTTTCAAAATATTTACATTATTGAGAACATTCAATGTCCCAGACACTTTGAAGACCTTGCATTGAACTCCATAGCCATCAGGGGCATGGTCATCTACCGCCACTCGCAGGTGAAGAAACCGAAGCTGGCCCATCATCACACATTTAGTGGCAAAGCTGGGGATTCAGACCTTTTGACTGGTCCTGTAGCTTGGAGTAACCACTTTATTCCACTCCACTTTTTCTCTAATGTACCAGAGTATCCGTATGACTAGCAAGCTCCATGGTGGAAGTACCAAGTCATATAAGACCACAGCATTTATAGCAAGCAGCACTTACAGGCCATGTCATGAAGTATAGCCTAACTGTAATAATTTAATTGAATAAAAGAAAGAAGTGAGTTTTAATGTACTTACTCACATGTCTGAATAAATATAACTAAGAATTTGATCCTAAGAAATTCAAAGGTAACTTTTTAAATTTATTCTTTTGCTAATTGGCCTGAGAGAACCTGGATGGATGTTTGGGGAAATGAGGTATTCTGAAATAGGGGCTGTGTATGGCCTATAAAGGAGAAATTTAAGAAATGAGGAGGAATAGATATTAGGAGTCAGTCGTGAAAAGTTCTGTGCTTTATGTTAAAGGATTCATATCATCCTCTGGAAAATGAGAGGTCTCCAGGGACCAGATTCACCTGAACACCTTCTTCAGGAAATCCATCCTTTAAATGCCAGTGTCATACTTCATATTACTCTTTCTTGCTGCTTACCAAGAATTCTAAGATGGTCCCTAAGATTTCTTGCCTTAATCCTGGGGAATGTGAACATGATGAATTATTTCTCCCATGATCAGCTTATGTTATGTGGCAGAGTTAACATTAAGCAAGAGAGATTATTCAGACAGGCCTAACCTAATTACATGAACTCTTAAATAGTAGATTTTCCTCTAGTTGGTAGCAGTCGAGGAAGTCAGAGACTCTGAGCAAGAGAGTGATTTGACACCGTATTGCAGGCTTGACAGTGGATGGGCGCTTGTGCCAAGAAATGCTCTTGGCTCCTAGGATTTAAAAGTGATCCTCAGCTGACAGCCAGCAAAGAAGCAGAGACCTCAGTCCTACAACCACAAGGAACTGAATTTGCTCACTGACCTGAATTAGCTTGTAAGAAGATTCTTTACCAGGATCTCTAGATGAGAACTCAACCCTGGTGGAAAACCGAGTGATTCCATGCCACACTCTGACCTGGAGAGCTGTGAGCCAGTGCATAAATGTATTTTTAAGCCTTTAAATTTATGGCAATTTTATTCAACAGAAGAATAATATACCAATCTTCTTCAACTCATTCGCCACTTCCATTACATCTATAATAAGAGCCAACTATCATTATGCATCTCCAAAGACTTCCATTACAATTACATTATGAGTCATACATTTTTTTTTCTCAGTTTATGAAGATCAAACACTCTAAATGTTGGCAAACATTTCTTCCTTAACCGAAATTTGGCTTTCCCAAGAAGGTACCACTCTCCCTGTTTCCTAAAGTGAGGACTGTTTTCTTCCTCTCATCCCACATGTCGGCCAGGGTCAAACAATTGGAGTTGAGGTTGTCTTTGCTGTTCTTATGACTCCCAGATAGTTACTGCCATTATTCTTTCTGCTTGGGTATGTGAAACAGCTAGCCCATGTCAACATCACTTTCTTCCCTACTATAATCTTGTCAACACCTCATAATCCACCAAATATCTTATCTCTTACCTCACTGCTTTGATTGTCCAGAAACCCTGTCTTTATTCTTGGTGACTCGAAAATCCTCAGAGATGGATACAGCGACGCGTTAAGTTCCAGTTCTTTGTCCTCATCGCTCTATTATCTCTTACTTCCTTCTGCCTAAGCAATCTATTCCCATATTCCTATCCTGTACTTTGTCATAAATACCTCTAGAAATCGGCAGTTCGAACATTCAATTCTTAGGCCATTTTCTCTAGCACCTTCACCAGTACAATTCTTCAGCCTCATCCTGCTTCTGATGCTTTCTCTCCACTTTCCCATTTTTCTCTGCCCTTCATGGTTTCATGTTCACCCTTATCCAACCTAAAGCCCGATGTCTATCATTCTAACACAACCTTTCAAATTATCCTCAACTTCCTTGATTCCTCACCTGTGACTGTGCTTGTCTTGTAAAACCTCATCTGTGAAAAGTACTGGCTATCGGCCTTCTCTGTGCCCCAGTGGGAGTGGTGGGAGATTGCCAGAGACAACCCCGTGGTGAAGCTGGCTGGCTACACTTTAAGACTCAGAGGTCAGACTGACACTCAATAGTGTCCACCCACCTTATTACATCTATACAACAGGCTTACTGTTCCTACTCCCTAAAAATACCTCTTTACATATTCTCTGCTCCCTGCAAACATTCTTCACCCCTACTCTATTCCTATCATCAGTTGATGGTTCTGTTTCATGTTTTACTGAGAAAATAGAAGTCATTTGATAGGCAATGCCTCGTGTTTTCGCTACCAAATCTTAAATCTCACTTATGTTGAAATCTTTTCTCCCTCTTACTTCAGTTGAGGAAGGCGCCCCTCCCACTGCATCAGAAGCAAACCCCAATATTCTCTAGACTCGTCCCTTCCCATTGCAGCTCTCCGGTTCTTGTTCCTCTGGTTAGCCCTCTGTTGCCTTCCCCAACATCATTCCCGTCAGCATGTGAACATAGTCTAGACTCTCCCATCATAAATAAAAACGCATCCCTTTTCCTCACCTAATGATCCCATTTCTCTGTACCCCTTCAAAGTTAAACTTCTAGAGAGACTGTATACATTAGCTGTGTACATGTCTTCACCTCCTACACCTCAAGCAACTACAGAGTGATTTTCACCCCATAATTTTACTGAAACTGCCCTTATCAAGACCACAGTGACGTCCAAGGACCTATTTCAATACACCACTGTCTGATTTATATCACTCGAACTTTCGGCAATCTTTGCCAAAGTCAACCACGGTCTCCTTGAAATACTGCTTCTTTCAACTTTCACAATGCTTTCCTGGTTTTCTTCAACTCAATGGTTGCTCTGTTTCTTCTGCTTTCTTTCTCTTCTTTTTCTTTTTGTCTCTAAATTCTTGAATTTGCTCATGCTCATTATAGCATGTTATTATTTTTTTTCTATGCTTGATTCTTGGAGAGCTAACCTGGTTTCATACATTTAAGTGTATCTTGCTAAGGACTCCTGTAATGTATTCTGGGCACGGATTTCTCCTTTAAGGGAGATTCTAATAAGGGAAGGAAATGAAATTTTAATGTCTGGTAGATGGGTCAAGAAGGAACATGAGAGAACTTTCAGTGTCTTACCTTACACCTCAATGGGTCCGTTCATGATTAAAATAGAACTAGCTCTGTTCTATAGAAGGTCCGATTGGACCAGACTCTAAGCCTGTTCACCCTCTTCTAGTGCTGTGACCTTGGACAGACAAGTTACTTAATTTCAACAGACTTTAACACATGCCTTTAAAAATGAAGTTATCATTACCAAATTATTATGTACATTGGCGTAATTAAATAAAATAGAAATTCATGTTGTACAATGCCTAATATATCCTGTTTTTTTCTGTAAACACTGCTTATTTCTTTGACCTTAAAATATACTTTTTCTCATTTTTTTCTGAATTAGGGATGTTTCTTATATCTCCTGGCATCTTACAATACCTATAAACTGTGTGGAATTCATAATGCGATTGTATGAAAATTACCTATTGACATCTTCTGATAAGAGCAAATATCAAAAGGTCTTAGATTTAATGAACCAATGATATTATTAGACTATGCTTCAAAGTACTAATTATTTAAAACATCAAGCACTTAAACCCTCTCTAACTAGAACTACACTATGTAGATCAAGGAAATAGAGAAATTGAAAATATGTTGCAGCCTTTGAGAAACATAAAAACTAGTTGGTGAAACGAAGTTTTAGTTGGTTAAACAAATGGAGTGCTTTTAATGTAGGGAAGAAAGTACAAAATGGTATAGCCCAAATTCTATAGAAAAATGAGGAAATTTAAGCTACACCCAGGTCAGTGCACGGTGATACTTAGGCGGAGATGAGTTAGGGTTGAAATTCGTGAATAACAGGGCATAAAAGAGAGATAATGGAAAGACGTTATGGAAGAATTACGTGAATGACTTTGACGAGATGAGAATGGGCATGCTGTGTTGGAAAATGTGAGAAACCAGCTGAACGTGCTTTTGCAGAATTTCATTGAGAGATTAAATAGCTGGTGTTGAGATTGATGAACAAAGTATTACAGTTGTGAGTACTCGCGCTCATAACTGTAAACTGGCGCAAAACGCGAGTTTATTCTTGTATTATTTTCATGTGAACGACTAACTGTAAACCTGCTTTTGCCCATCCCTGTATGTTCCAAGTCGAGCTTATAGTTGAAGCAAAAGACAGGGAAGAAGAGCGGTTCCCAGGCTGTTGCCCTGGCTCGGACGCACGCGGCGACTTTCTAGGGTTAGAGCCGTGCCTGGGGAAATGGGGACTGCGCTCAGTCTTGGAGAACTGCGGACTCAGAAGTCAGATTCAGAATTATCAGTTGGCTCTCAGGACAAAGAAATGCTACCATCAAACCCGGTTCTGCTTGGTGAGTCCCGAGGACTGGGAATTTGGAGGTGATTGTGATCGGAATACCGAAATGAGAGAGAAACAATGATTTGTGGATTTAGATGGCCCATAGGTTTAATAAAATGGAACAGACACATTAGCCACGAAGACATGCACAAGGAACGTCCTTAGAAAACTGTGGAGAGAAAACCGGAGCAAGATTACCAAGTCAAGATTTGCCTACAGTTGCTGTATTTTTTTCCTACTTTCAGTGTCTCATTTTTATTTCAGTATACTGTGCATCAGGACACAAAGCTGATGCAGCTAGATGGTGAAACCTCTCTCAGAGACAAAAGGGAGAATGCAGAAGCCCTGAAAACTCTGATTCTCAAGGGTGAGCTACCACAAATGTAAAATAAACTGACGTTTAGATACCTATGATTTGAATAATAGGATTCTGGGTAAAAGATAAGATGCTCATAAAACAGGGAATATAAATGTTTTTGAACTCCCTGGTTTTTGTCCTTCATTTTGAAATATAAATAAATCACTGTTCCCTGTTTCTATTGTAGTAATTTTTAAAACGATAGCTTTATGCCTGGACAAAATTAGTATCTTAGGCTTAAAGAATTAAAACTGACAATAATGAAAGAATACTTTAACTTATAAAAAATCATATTTATAATTGCCAGGTATGTTTTCCCCTTACGTAAGCTTCCTCATAAGATACATCAGTAGCAGACTTCTTCACATTGTCCGTACAGTGTTCTTTGGTTCAATATACCGACCCTAAAAGCATGCTATTGCAAATAAAAGAAGGGCGAAAATAGAAACAATTCTAAACAAAACCAAGAGGTGTATTATGGGAACTCGAGCACTGATTTTATTTGCAAATGCACTATCGTTTTTCTGAAAGAATGCCCATAAAGGGTTTCCCTGAAGGGTTCCCTGATGGACAATTAAAAGGAGGTTCTGTCACATATTTCCCCTGTAACCACCAACAGCATAAGGATCTGAGTCTCCATGGTAAAAGGTCATTAACTGTCACTAACTATTGGGTGTCTCAGATTCTTCCCTTCAAGAACATGTTCTTTCCTCCCTTTTTTGCACCTGGCAAATCAACTTAAAATAAGGTACTAGAGGAATCAGGTTTTGTTAATTCAGAAGACAATCTTAAACATAGTGGTTTCATCCTGAACATTCATACTGTGATATGAATAGCATTTTATTAGTCAAAACGAGTTCACCTGGTGATATTGTTATGCTACCACTTTCAGGGCCATGCAGTTGTGATGATTATGGTCCAATGAGCTGTTTACTTTAAAAACAGTGTGGTCATTTGTTGTTTTGTTTTTTTTGTTTTAGTTTATTAGTGTTGGTACAGGTTGAGTGGATTTGCTGCCTTCTTTTAGTAAACTATTAAGCTATTACATATCTAGTAAACTATTCCTTGGGAATCAATCCCCAAAACGGCACAGCTAACTGAGAGGCGTCAGAGAAGACCAACCACAAACTGAAGAAATCCACGTGACATAATAACTGAATATCGAGGCGAATGAGGTAGGCTGTGTAATGTTTCCTGAAGATACTATTGGTAATAATAACTGCAAAATGATACCTACAAAATGAATCCAACCATCCTTTTTTGAACCTCTTTTTACAGCATTAGTTTTAGGATTAAAGAACTCAAATGAAAATGAAGGCCATTTTGGAATTTAACCCAAAACCTTCTAACAGAACAGGCATTAGGAGCGGTGGCACAGCTCCTAAGGGCGGCATGAGGCAAGGCCCCGGTTGTACTTGAGGGAGGGGTGCACACTCGTATCAGGGCAGGCGTGGCTTGTTGTGACCGTGCCCACAGGTTGGCGCATTGGTTGAAGCTTCATCAGTAATAGAAATGATGCAATCACATTGCTGAGAAATTTGAGGTGAGTCATGTCCTAACATATCCCATTTACTAATAAAAGTACAGAAATACGACTTGGTGCCCAGGCAGAGAAAAGATTTACATTTGCAAAAGCTTTTCACCAATTTGGTGGGGAGAGGTTAAAATAGAAGAGGTGGTAAAAATTGGAGCTAAACTTGATACTGTCCGATCCATTAATTTTCACTTTGAAAAGCATTAATTTAAATTTTAATATTGACCAAGGATACATTTAATAGACAACTCAGTTACATATTTGATAGCTAACATCTAAACAGGTTTTTGACAATCTGTGTCTAAAGAAAAGACATGAGTAATGTATCTGTCGTCATTTCTTTGGTGTTGGTTTAGTCACACTCGTACAAGGGCAAAAGTATCCCTATTTATTTAGAATCTTTTTTCCCAAAGTCATTTATTTTTTCATAAAGGAGCTTTATATTAAAAGATAACTACAATTGAAGGAGACATATTAAACATATCATAATTTTAAAAAATATTATTTGTCTTTTCTGGCTTCCTTAAAAATGGATTCTACTATAGAAAGGAAAATAGAAATACAAGAAAAACATTATAACTCTATTTAACAAGGAATGATATATCACTTTATTTTCAGTAACAGATTCAATCTTCTTTTCTCCTAGATTAAAAATTAATCTTGTTCATTTTTATGACCCTGCACAGTATTGATTTTAGAGTATTTTAAAATAATATGCAATATTAGTGGATTTTTTTTTATATTTGAAATTAGGTCTTCCATTACAAAGTACAATATTATTTATTAAAGGTGTAGTTTTCATAAGTGTGGATAATACCATTTTGGAACACTGATTTCTGGACCCATAATTTTTAATTGTTCTAACGTAAGAACATTTTAAATAATATACCTTATTAGTAATGCTTTGTATTGTATGCTGATTAATAAATTAATGTGCCAAATCCATAAACTCAAAATTTCTAAAAGTATAATTTTAGAGTAAATTACATAATCAAGTTTTTGTTTCATCCCCCCTGCCCCCCCCCAAAAATGTCTAGGCAAGAAGCCTGGTAAAGGAGCAGGAAGCCTGGATTTTGCTTCTTTATCCGACTTCATCTCTCACCAACAATGTATTTATACAGACATATTAACCAATATCATAGCCGATTATCCCATAAACCAAATTAACAACCTATTCATTTCCTGGCTGAGCCAACGTTATCCAGTCTGTAGAAAATGAGCATCCCTTTTGGGCACTGGAGGGCAAGACACCAGTGACAGTAGAGTTTCCTGCCATTCTTTGCAATTTGGAATTAAGGCAAACAGAGTTGGGCCATTTCAACGTCTGCTTTCAGAAGGCCACAGTCATCTGCTGTTTCATTTCCTGTGGGGATTTTGCTCCTTAAATGCCTCCGGCTGGTCATCTGAGCCCCGGGGTCACGTTCATAGGTGTCCCATGTGCTGTGCAGCACAGGCCTCTCTGGATCCCTCCTCTCTGGAATTTGCAATCATTACCTTGCCTATACCTTGTTCCCTATGGCAAAATATAATCCCCAAGATGACAAACTATTTTACATATATATATTTTATCGATGTTGTTTGCTCACGTCACTCAGGGAAACATTTCCATTTTACGAGGAGGTGTTATTAAAATCACAAAGCGGTGTTCTTTGGCGACTGCCAGCCGTGAGGTGTTATGGGGAATGTAGAACAGATGTGCTGGAATAAACAAGTGAAGACCAGGCGAGGTACTGAGGCAGTGAGAGGACGTCCAATCATTTTAAATTATGGTAAGTTGAAATTAACATACACTGTGATCATCCCCCTTAAATATTTTCTGAAAAGAAAACTGAAAGCCTTGCATCTCAGAGTGACAGGATCACCTGCAAGTGGAGCATCAGAGCCTCTGTGTATAATCCGTAAGATTTTTCAGAAATGGCAGAGTGGATAGGTATCCAAGGACGAACTATAATATTACTGCGTTTTAAAAACTTAGACAGGTTTAGCTCATGGAATTGTAATCACATCCATCATGCTAATGTTAATTCATGCCTTTAATCACAACCTATTACTAAATTAACATCTATTTCCCGTTTTTTTTTCCTGCCGTTCTTGGTGTCGTCTTTCCCCTGACAGCCACTTCCAAACCTCTTCCCACTCCCCAGAGTCCCGGATGATCCCTGCTCGTGCCTCTTCTCCTTGACTTCTGCGTCTCTTTTAGTCCAGTCTGCTCCCCAGGACGAGTCTGCGGCTCCTGGGGTGCACTTTTCTCTTTCTCAGCAGGACGCATTGGATCTGAGGGGCTGGCACCCAGAACCCAACTGTAGGGTTAACATTTAGGCAAGAAGTGCGGCTAACTATCTAGAATCGCGGTGCGAAAACTCGGAAGGTAATAACTGAAGTTGTGAATCATATGGTTTCCCAAGGGAAAGAACAGAGCTGAGCCTGCAAGGAAGGATGGGGCTGGGGTGAGGGCGACATTTATGGGCGCATTTAGAATTTTTCTAAAAGGGCCCTGAGGGAAATTCGGCTAAGGATTTCTAAAATTAGTTCTTTTTTTTTAGCTGAAGAAGAAAAATATTTTAATAGGGTTTATTCTGGTAGCTCGAATATAGGGGAAATATTCAACACCAGTGGTAGTCAAGGGAAGATAAATAGAACCTTACAACTTACATGCTGAATTGTTTCTTTTTAGATGAGACTTTCTAATGTTAGTAAGAGGGCAAAGAAATCTTTGTTGGAAATAATCATTAGGAATTATAGTTTTAAAAACATGTTATTATCTGTGAACAGTCCAGATTCATCGATCCAATCTAAAGAGACTACAAAGTGTTTAAAAATTGTTAATAAAATTATTCATAGTGGCATTATTTAAAATAGTTCCACATTCAAAAATAATTTAAACTTAAAGAGGACTTAAAATAGCATAGTACAGAGTGTAAAATTATGCTTAAAATGACAAGGATAAGAAAGTTATTTACATATAACCCTGGATTGTTACAGAAAATCCCAGGAGCACAGAGACTGGAAACAGTGTAAACACATCTCCTACGTACCCTCCCTCTTCATGGCTGCCTCACAATTGTCTCTCTCCTGTCATCCTCAGCAACCATTTAGAACTCCCCAAATCAGTCTCCTGAAACCCTGACCTGCAACCTCTCGGGTCCTCCTCACAGAATTTGTTTGTCTTCTAGCTCACAAAGCAAATAGAAGCTGCCAGATTTCTTCAACTTCTTTTTCAAACTGTCACTATTTTCTGCAGCTATACTGGGACATTTCTGTCTTCTCCTGGGTTCGGAGAGAAAAGGACGCTTTGTGGGGTCTAACCCTAATCCTCTCTGCTGAAACCCGCTGCTTCCTGTCTTTTCAGCATCCTCACTTTCCCTCCCTCTCTCTCTCTCTTCCCCTCCCTCATCTCTCTCTCTCCTTCTTCCAATTTCTTCTCTAATGACCCAATTCTACCAGCTTTAAAAGTGCTTATCCCTCCAATTTTCACACCATAACAACAAAGAACAATAAAGTTTCTCTTTTCCGTGATAGTTCAACTTGAAAAACTTGATCATTCCTTCAGCTTCCAACCCAGGGCAATCTGGTCTCTGGTCCTCATCTTTAGACTTTATATCTCAGCAGAGTTTAGAGAGCTCCCATTCCCTCCTTGATGAGTGACTCCCTTCTCCTGGTTTCTATGACACGGTTCAACCCCACCTCCCATCCTCCCTGACCATTCTTCTTAATGTCTCTTCTTCTGGTGATTGGCCCTTAAGGTTGGTTTTCTCCAGGGCTCATCTAATCCACCTACTTCTCTGACTCTGTGCACTCTCCCTGGGGGGTCTCTTCTGCTGCCACAGCTTCAAGTGTAATTTGTAAGAAGATGAGGCTCCTGTCCCATCCTCTGTCCCCTGAAATCAAGAGCTATGTCTTCTTCAACTGGCTCGTGGACATTTCCAAGTGGATATCCCAGAGGCGAGTTGGATTCAACGTCAAAACTTCTCTTTCTAGTCCCTTTATTTTCAGCCGATTTGATTTCTCACTCATATATTTTTCTGTCTTAGTGATGATACCAGCATGAATCCAGTATCCAAGTCAGAAATTTGAGATTTTTTTAACTCTTTCCATTCCCCTAATCCAATACTCCATCAATCACCAAATTCTGTGTTTCTGAAACCTAAATATTTCACAGGTCTCTCCATTCTTGTCTAGATTTTTACATCAGCCCCACTGGCTTCTGTACATGAGTCTTGTCTCCATTTCATAACCTGTGCTGTCCTATTAGACATTTAAGGGTCACTTCTCTGAAGGAAGGTCTCTGCTGAGGTTAGTTTCAGCTCTGCACCCGCACGATCTTTCTAAAATCAAATGTGATCGTGACTCCTAACCGCCCTACCCCTGCCTACACAAAATTAAATTATTAATTGCAAACTCTTAATAAACTTTTAACACCCACATGACCTGGTCTTATTTTTCCCCTTAAGCCTAAATTCCTCCATTCCTTTCCCCTGGTTAACTTCCCCCAAGTTGTCAAGTCTAAATCTAGACTTTTTAGATATTTCTTTCAGGAAGCCTTCCTGCATCTATCAAGTCTTGATGTGGCTCTCTTCCTAGTTGTATTGTGGCACCGTGTGACTCTCACTAGCTCTACTAAGACCATGACCGGGCGTGTATTATTTATCGTTGTTTCCCTAGAACCTAATACCTAGTTTTTAAGTGACATTTTAATAATATATTTTGAATGAAAGGCTGAGTCTTATTTTCTCATTTCTTTATTAGCATAAAGTATTTATTAGAATACGGTATAATAACAAAAAATTAGAAAACATAAAAAGGTTGAAGGAAGGTCGTCATGGACTTGCCTTCTCTAATTATATCCACTCATAAAAATATATTAGTATATATTTTTAAATCTTTTTCTAGGCAGAGATTACTTAATATCTCTGATACACGTTACTGAGGATTATCATCACTGCTTAGATCCAGTTTGCTTAGGTGGACTTCTCCCTTTACAAAAAAGAAAAATAACCAGAACGTAATATATCTACTAAATCTCATCTATTCACGCCCTGTGTTTCTTTGCCTTCGAAAATTCAGGTGACCTAGTAAAAGAACTGAGTTCAGATATGGCCCCGCTTCTGGGCTGTTATTTAATGCCTCTCAGCCTCACTTTTTACAACTATAAATAGGGTTAATCATACTAACTTGAAAGGTTATTGTGAGGATTAAAAGAAACAACGACCGTATAATGTATAGTTTTGTAGTTCAGTAGCTTTGAGTGCTGAACGCTCCAGACGACCTGGGAGAACCAGGATTAAGGAGAACCGCTGGGTTTGCCGGAAAGGGAAGCAATCGCTGGGACCCCCTGGAGTGCAGTCCCATCAGGGCGTGGAGGTCAACGCTGGGCTGCAAGGGCTTAAAGTGTAACCGTGGACCGTAAAAGCAGACCACCCCTCGCAGCCCTCGGACAAAAAGGAGAGCAATAGGTGACATCTAGAGGGGACAGCAAAGTCAAGTGAAAGCTTTTCAAGTCTTGTGAGAGACAAGAAGTGGGTGACAAGGAACAGGGCGAGGATGGAAAAGAAACACCCCTCGGGAGGGAGGTGAGGGCTCGGACTCTCCGAAGGATCGGGGGCAAATGCAGGGGTCGCGCTTGGCGCCCAGACCGCGTCATTAGACGTACACCTAACCCTTCGGACTTGAGGAAGTTCAGGTTAAAATGAGTACAGCTGCTGTTTTTAAGAACTCTCTATTTCTCCTCAGGGAAAGGGATTGTACGTTGGTACTATAAAATGCTCCCTGAGGCAATGTTGAGTGTTGAACGGCTTCTGAAGGAATTAATGCTAATGTTTCCAGCTCCTGGCTATTAGCTTCTACTTTACCTTTGCATTTTTGATCATTGGTCAAGTTTAAGCATTGAAATACTTGGCAGTCATATTTCAAGTAACTGGGCGAATCCGCCTCAAAATCATTGTCATTATTTTTGTTCAAAAGAAGTTTGAAAAGCCAAGGGCTGATTTAAAGAGTTTGATGCAATGGAGTCCCGGGAAGTGTCATATTTCAAGTGCCTTTTTTTTTCTTTTCTTTATTCAACTTCTCTTTTGGGCCAAGTGGACAAAGGTCCTGCTCTCATGAAGTTTCTTCTAAGCGAGGGAGTCTAACGGGGCAGAGGTAAATATCGTTGTACACAATCATGCCACAGTAAGTGTCCTGAGAAAAGCCAGGCTGGTCTGTGAGCTCCAGCCTGTGGTGGACCGTGCTCAGGAAGTCCTCTTGGACAAGCAGACATCGGAATGAGACCTGGCTGGCTTGAGGCAGAGCCGTGGGGACATCTGAGAGGACCGTATTCTAAGAGGACTGCGCATGCCACCGTCTTGAAGTGGAAAATGGGATATGCGAAGGTCCGTGTAGCTGAAGGTCGGGACAGCGAGGTAAACTCAGAAGGGCGGAGTAAGATGAGCTGGGGAGCAGGCGGGGCTTGAACCGGCCGTGAGTGCAATAGGGTGCCGTTGCAGGAGTAATCAGAAATATGAACTGTTTTGGATTTTACGAAAAAGTTTCTGGTTGCTGCGTGAAGCATAAATAGCATACTTCAGTCATATCGCTTCTCATTACTGCTGGTATCAAGACTTATCAAAGCTCAATTTCTTGGGAGTTTAGAGGAGAATCTGAACATGGTTTTGATGAAAGGAGCCCTAAGGACTCTCCAGCACTTTCTTCAGTTCCTTCATTTTCCAGGTGAGAATGTTACGGTCCATGGGTGAAACTGACTACTCAAGGTCACCTGAGCAGTCACGTGCTGAGCCAGGGTTGGCACAGGGCTCGCCGGCTACGGCTTCACTTTGTAGGTATGAGGCCCTGCCTAGAGGCAGAGTCATAGGAGGGACGCCGGCCCTGGGTCATTTCAGTGCCTCTCGCAGGAGGCCTGTGGAGTGTTGCTCAGAGTTAACCCCGGCAGGCCATCTGCGTAGAGTCGCCTGTGTTATTTGTGACAGGGGTAGCTACTGGTACAAAATCTCTGGGGGTAGAGCCTAACTGTCGCACCTGGAGCTGCTCAGGGCTCACGATGGAGCACCTGTCCTTTATGCTTGGTCTTCAGTGTCGGTGACTGAGCTCTCTCCACTGGGTGGATATTTTTCCAAAACATGGAAAAGCATCTTTTTCATTTTATTTCTATTTCCACCCCACCTTCCACACAGCTTTAACAGACTATCTTTAAAATAACAAGTCATCTTGTGAATGAAAATAGCCCTCAAAACCCATATAGTCCTATGAGCAAGTCCCCAAATCTAGGACCAGCTCTAATCCCAAAATGTGGCCTTGTTCCCGTAAGTGGGGTTTGGACGTGGTATGTTCTGATTAAGAAGGAGGGAAAAGGTACAATGCATTTTAGAAATATACCCATTAAAAATGGTTATTTCAGCGGTAGGATTTCGGTAAATGAAAAATTCATTTATAGTGAGCATCCCATCTGCCTGATAGTGTATAAAGAAAGGGTCATTAATAAGGTTTTCCTTTTATCCTCGAAAAATGTTCCTATGTTGGATGGTATTTGTGGATTACTTCCTATATTTGTTTTGTTTCCGGATAAGGAATCTTGCTGTGTACATTCTAAAGTTTCAGTTTCACACCATTCTTCCCAATCCAGTAGCTGGCAGTGAGGTGACCTGCAGGACGGAGAAGCCAATTTTGGGACGGCAGCTTTGAAGCACATTTAAAAAGTGACTGCGAAACCTGTAATTTCTTATTGAACTTTTGCTTCACACCGGGTACCCAGGACCAACTCTACGTGCATTATCTTATTTAATCTCAAAAACCTGCCAAGTAGGTATTATTTTATACACTTGTATACTTTCCAAGCAAAAAACAAAAACAAAAAAACCCACTACTATATTTGTAGCATTCTTCTATACTGAGGAGTTCATATCAGTCCTCTGGGCAGCAGAGAAACTTTCCCAGGTTTCTGGGCGAGGACTCGATCCATGAGAATTGGGAAGGATGTGAAAACCTCTGACACGGGGGTTACACTAAGAGTGTCACAGCCACTGGAACAGCTCTAAAAATATTGTCTTGGAAATAGTAAAACATAAAGAACATGACAGTGCTCTGTTGGCACCTTAACTTAGCTTTTGATTTAGCTCTGATGTCTTTGACATTGTTGCTCTAGTGGAATGTAATGCTAATTTCAAGGATCTGACTTAGATTGAAATATAGAAAATTCTATATTATATTTTATATTAGCTTTAAGTATTATTAATTGCTTGTGTAAGTCCTTTCTAAATTGGGTACAGTGCTCATAGGATGTTGTTTTTCCCTTTTTCTCTCTGCGTAATCTACGTATTAACTGAATTAATGTATAAATTACTTAATTTTCCATTAATTTGTTTTAATTTAATTTAAACACAATTTACTGAACTTTCAAAATATGTAATGCTTAAGTATAAAGCAACAAAAATAACAAAACAAAACACAAAAACGAAATCATTTTTGAACTTGAAAGGAGAAAACAATTTTAGGTGCCAGATGAAGAGAAAGCTCATAGTCTGAAGAAGGCGTTGAGCTATAGCTTGAAGGATCACAGGGAAATCAAGGCAAAATATAAAGGCTTTAACAGTCAGACACTGGGTTCTAACAGCAGCACAAGAGAGAAGCCTGTCCAAGGGCCAGGGCTTGCAAGAAACCAGAAGTGAACTACTGGGGATCATGAAAATACACACTTCAAAATAAGATTAAAATAATCAACTGACAGGATTAGCGATAAAGCTTACCGTCTAGGACCAGGTGGAAAAGAACCACCTGTGTGTAAGTGGTAGCTCAGACCTGTGCCTTGTCCTGGGGTGAGGCACTCATGGCACAGAGGCTGCGAATGGATCCAATGCGGCCAGTGGAAGCATGGCCACACCTATCAAAGTGTATTGAAATTCCATATTATCACTGACTGTCAAAATCACAAGAGGAAAAAATATCAACAGATGCAATTAGAGATATACTGATATAAACTGCCTCCTAACAACAACAGACGGCAGAATACAATAGGATAATTGCAAAGCTAAAGATAATTTATACTCAGCTAAGTAATCATTAAAGAGGTCAAAACAAATAAATATGCAGACATATAAAGACTGAGAGATTTTGCTACTTTCAAATCCCTACCGAAAGCAAACTTGAGTCATGAAGTTTAGAATGAGAAGGTCCAACATATGTTTAATGTCCACTCCAGAGGAGAGACTAGAAAGAATGAGAGAAATAAGAACAAAAGGGAAAAAAAAGATGAGGAAAACACAGAAGAAGTATATCAGGAATAAATAAGATATATATTAATAATTATAGAAATATTAAAAGATTGACTCTACAATTAAAACAGAAGACAGGCTAGATTTTTGAAATTATAATGATTTGTTGCAAAAAGGCTCATTTCTGTTGTTTTCTTGCCAAAAATGCATCACCCATGGGAACATATCACATTTATGTAAATTAAATATCTGATATTAACTTAAACTTACTTAAAGTAACCGGCCTTAAAGTATTGATGTGCACTCATTGAAAATGTCAAAATAATTAAAGACAAGACTGAGGGACAGTGCCAAATTGAAAGAAAGTAAAGCTAGGTTGCAACTAAATTCAACATGTGGCTCTGGATTGGGTCTTGGACCTATAAGGGACATTATTGGGGCAAATAACGAATGGAATGAAGTCTGTGAATTTGATAATGATACTAGATCTATGTTTACTTTCTGATTTTGATGGTGGTACTGTCATTATGCAGGAGAGAGGGCTTGTTTTTGAGGTAATACACACTAAAATGTTAAGAAGTAGTGCACCTTCATGTTTTTAACTTATTCTCAAAGAATTCGGAAATGTCACCATTTGGTAAAACCAGATGAAAGATATTTACTAGATCTTGGTACAGTTTTTGGGTTTTTATGTAACTGATGATACTTCAAAATAAAAGTTCTAAAAAATCTGTCATCAAAATTCACAACATTAATAGACTGAAGGATAAGACCTTATGATCATATTAAAATTGTAGTGGCAGAAATCCCTTCCCTGTAGGAGATGCTTGATAAAATAGATAATAGGGCTGAACTGTGGTGCTCCCTCCCCCACCACTGTCAGAAGCACACGTACACACACACGTACATACAAATACACACGCTGTGGAGAAAGCGAGAGAAGCAGAACCAAAGTGAAAGGTTGAATGGGTACTGCTTGTACTACCGAGTTTCATGTCCCTGTCCCTGGAAGAACCTGAGGCAGAACGTAGGTGTCCCACAGGGGGAAATTCAAGAGACAGAGACGGACATACTACAGTGAGGGGGCTGAGCAAAGATGAGACCCCAGGCAATCATCCTGACTGAGCCCCCAGAGGATGCCCTGGAGCCTCTGTCACAGGTCAGCACTGTTCCTCTTGCAGCTGACCTTCGGCAGCCTGAACCACGCGGTGACTGGCTGTGAGCTGTGGAAGGCGGTGGCAGGGGTTGGGCAGAAGGCAGAGCGAGGAGTACCTTCGCTGCAGCGGCTGCTCCCATTGGCTGTGGCTGATTCTTAGGGAGGAGAAAGGGGCCGCCGAGTTCCACTCTCAGCCCACGCTGGCTGTGGTCAGGACAGGCCCTCCCGCCTCGTAGCGGAGGGAAACAGGCAGGCCCGGACAGCAGATGCTACCTACTCTTTCAGTTTTCTGAGTCTCTGAAAATTTTCAAAAGAAGAAATTGCCGGGGGAGGGTGGGGATCATCACATCTTGATAGACAAAAGCAAAGCAATTAATAAAATCCAACATCAATTTTGTAAACTATTACTATTTAAATTACTAACAAAGGCATCTTACCCCAAAACCTTCACTTGATTTCACACTTATGACAAAACTTTGGAAGCGTCCCCATTAAAGTCAGAAACAGGAAGAGAAGAGGTATAAAATGGCTGCTCTTTACCATGAAAACAGGGTTCAAACAAAAGAGAAAGAGAAGATAAAGAAACAACACATGTAAGATCTGGACAGGAAGAGGCAACGCTGTTACTACAAGTTGACACTAATTTTCCATCACAGAACATCTAAAATGATGTATAAGCTAATAAAACAAGGTCACTGGAGATGAACAGGGCCCGAGCTATTCTTAGATAACAGCAATAAGCAATAGAAAAATGCAATAAAAAGGGTTTTCTATTCCGTATAGCAATGAAACTTGTGCTGTCCCTCGGATTAAATAAAGCAAAAGCGGTCCAATATATTGAGACAATGGCAAAATGTTACTGAGAGAAATAAAATAGATCTGAATAAACAGAGACAAACTATTTGCATAAATGGATGTATTTCCAAAATTATCACAAATGTTTGATATTTAATCAAGGCCTCAGTGTGATATTTACTGAAACTGAACAAACTTTAAAACGTATATTAAAGGGTAAATAGCCACGATAACCAAGATAATTCTAAAAAAGGAAGAAGAAAGGGGATCTGTCATCTAGAAGTTAAGGCTTGTTATAAACACATAATGAAAACAATGTGTTTGATGCTGAGATGGATAGAAAAGTCTATAAAAATAAAGAGTTTGGGAACAGACTCCAGCATACATAACAACGTGTACGCCAAAGAAGTAGCAACAGACCTCTGTGGGGAAAAGATGGGCCATTCAGCAACGTCGGGACAACTGGCTTTCTCCGCGGGAAGAAGCAGATCTGACCCTTACATAAAGCTGTAAAATAAAATAAATTCCAGATGAACTAAATTTCAAAATGTAGAGGAGAATTAAAAAAAAAAAACATTAGGTGAATACGTGAAAACAGAGTTTCTAAAACTTGGGATAAGAAAGGATTTCTTAAGAAATACGGTACACAAGAGAATGATCATAAGTAAATAGGTTAATATATTTGCTTATTGCAAAATTTGAACTTCTGTATAACAAATAGTACTGTAAGTGGTTAAGAGAAGGTTCTATAAAAGCTATTAGAACAATCCCTGACAATCAAAAGGGGGGAGAGAGAGAGAGAGAGAGAGAGAGAGAGAGAGAGAGAGAGAGAGAGAGAGTTGGAGAGGAACAATAGCAGCCCAAGGGAAAATTAAGCAAAGATCATAAATAGTAATTTAAGACAAAAATATAAATGGTCAACAAAGAAATGAGAGATGCTGAATCTTACTAACCGTCAGGGAGCTGCAAATTAAATCTATGCAATTTGTCACATTGGTGGGGAAAAAAGGAAGTCTGACCAAGGACGTGGGACAAGGGAGGCGTGCATGCCCTGTCTGTGGGATGTAGAGTGGTACAGCCACTTTGGAAAACACCTTACAGTGTCCACTGAAGCTGAACTATGCACACACCCCATGGCCCAGAGAGGAAACACAATATTAAACGTGTATACCGGAACACACTTTGCAACGCTATTCGTAATGGAGAAACAGCGACATGAACATAAATGAGTGTCCGTAGGAAAAATGGGTAAATTGTGATGTATTCATACCCAGAAAAGCAGTCGTAACCTAATTTATGTATATCGAGGGAGTTTCAAAAAAATACTGTCAAGCAGTTTGCCAAATTAAACAATGGCTTGTATGTAAAAATAGTAAAGACACACAAAGCAATATCCTATGTTGCTAGTGGAGATACACACACATATATTTGTAAAAATATTAGAACTTACACTGAATGGAAGGAATCAACCCAAAATCTTGGCATTGGTTTAGGGAGGAAATGAGTGGGTAATGGATTTAAAGAAAGGAACAAACGAGACTCTCCCGCCCTCCGCATTGTTCTATATGAAATAGAACGTTCAGAGTATACATGCTTGCGCGTGTGTGCATCTCTGTCATCTCTGTGTGTGTATCCGTTTCTATCTGTATATAATCTGAGTTAGAAATGACAAAAAGTAACATTTGCAATGTTGGGTGAGAGGCTTTTCCATCAAATTTTGCAATTTTCTACTTTTAAATGTTAAAAAAAAAAATAAACACCCCACTGTGAATGTGCTGCTGAGTTATGATAATCGGAGGTCAAGGGACTACTAGAGGCCCTGGAACCCTGAGAGGGAGCCTGGGAAACGCTATGCATCAAGCATGGTAATTTATCTGCCCCCTTAAGAGGAAGTCAAATCACAGTGTCAGGTTCCAACTGTGCTGCTAGTTCAGGCCCCGCCCGAGTGCTTTCCTAGAGGAAGCTTTTGAAGACGCTGAGCAGAGCCGCAGCCCAGACATTGTGGGGAGGGTGAGGCTCCGGAAGGTAGGTTGTGAATGAGAAAGTAAATTTTCTCATGGTGTTGGTGGCCGAGGGGTGTCAGCCAACCCAACCAAAACAAACAGCCCCGAAGGCTGAATACAGAAGAAATATTTCCTATTTGGAGGCACCCCCAAGCCACAGTGCAGCCTCAATCTCTCTCTCTCCACTCCCCGCCACCCCCGCCCCACCTTCTCCATCCCCTCTCTCCCCCTCACTCCTTCTTCCCTACTGCTTCCTTTTTCTTTAAAGAAACCAAGAAAGCATGAAGGTCATGATGGGAGAGACCACCCCAAGAATTCTATTTCCTATTTGACGTTTTGTACATTCCTAAGTACCCCAGTCCCTCTTACCTCCCTACTTGCTCTTACGACCCTTTCTTGCTCCAAATCAAATTAAAATAATTGCATTCCTCGAAATCTTTGAAACTTTAAGGCCAAGAAAACTTGACTTTGTGCCTTAGAAGGTATCATTTTACGATCTTCGTAAAATATGTCTGTGGAATTTCAGAAAAACTGTAAGTAAAAATGGGGGAATTGCCTCAACTGTCGATATAATACGCTGTAGTAAGGTGGAGCACAGCACGCTCCTTTTTTGGAATGTACAATGGCGTGCACTTTTTTCTGCATCCACCCCTGAGGTGTTGAAGAGTTCCTTTAAAAATCACTAGCAATATATAATCAAATGTGTAGAAAATATTTTCACTTTCTACTGGGACTTGCGCTATGTACGTCTCTAAATATAAATTTAAAAGAAATTTTTTTGTGTGGTTACTGAAAACAATTTCAAATGCAGTTAACCATAAATGAATAATTATTCCAACAGATTCCTTTTGCTTTATTCCATGGCATCTACTCAAAGGGAGAGCTGATGCCAAATTGTCAGTGACGAGGGACTTTGTTCCCAAAGGTTGTTCCTGACACAAGAGGAGCCTTCTACCAGGGTGTCTTTTGGGGTCTGAGAAGAGCCTCACATTTTAAAAGGAGATTTCAAGAGGACTGTTTTTCTTTGTGAACTCTCAAGAGAACCGTTAACTCTTCCTGAAGCTCAAGTTTTCCAGCTGAAATGGACAGAGAGGCTTCTCAGGTCTGGGCTCTCACTGCCACAGGCGGCTGTGCACGTCCCTTGGGTTGGGCTGCCCTGATTTTAATTCTTGTCCATCATTTCTCTCCAGCCTTTTCTCTGCTAACCATTCCTTCATTACCAGTGACGTCTACACCATTTCTCTACCTACCAAATCTCACTGGAAATCTATGCAAGTGCCAGGATTCCTCTACCCTTAAAACACATGGTTGCAATTTCCAAGCTGGACGGGCGGCCATGGCAGTCTGCAGATTCTAGAATAAACACATATGTGGAATACACCTGCCAATAAGAATAAAACTATTTTTTTTTCTTCCTAATGAAAACACAAGCAAGATAGATATTTGGAAATCTGCCTTTGGACTCAGCTAAATGCGCACGTGCACACACCTCACTTTGTGTGACTTAGGATTTAAAAAAATTTGCTTATTTAATACTAACTTGAGGTAGAAAATTTAATTACATTGAAAACATTTATTAAAAATATAAAGAAGGCCAATTCCTTTTTGTTAATTTTGAGTTTTCTGGGATAGCTGATGGTATTAATCTCTGCAAGTTCTTTAATAAATTCAGAATAGAAATCTAGTTTACCGTCTCTAAAAGATTAGCCAATGCAGACCTAATACCATAGGTAGCTATTTAGTAGAGTTTAACATTTTCCCTAAAGCAAGGATTTTTAAAAAGTAATTAAACAGGTTGGCTTGGTAATGATTCTTCTGCAAGCAAGTGTCAACTGTACTTTGACACATTGTTTGTCATTCAAGTTTCAGGATCATGGGGGAGAGGAAAGATGGCGGCCAAGCAGGTGGAAGTTGAGTCCACTTGCTCTTACCCCCAACTTGGATACTTGGCTGATCATCTGAAAAATAAACTGATCATTCGGCAGAATCTTAGCTGACATGAAGTTTGGAAGCTATGGAGTACAGAAGATGCTTCACAACGGGCAATAAGGAGATTTTACAGGTCAAAGGTGAAATAGCTCAGGGGTGGCATTTGTGGCCTTGGAGAATCTGGTCAGAGGTCGCAGCCCTGCAGCCCCCCCCTTCCCTCCCCAAGGCAGAGCACTCCCAGACCTAGGCCCTGAGTGACTCAGATACACCAAGTTGGGGAGACCCAGGCTACACACACACACACACACACACACACACACACAGAGCAGCACGCCCATAGCTGCAGCAGCCAACGCCAACCAGGAGAGAGCCAGAGAGGGGGGCAGGGCGGGGCTCTACCTGCACCTGGGGTGGGCAGACAGCCTGAGGCCAGCCCGGACCGTGAGAGACTCTTGGCTTTTGGGAGAGGCGGTGTGCGAGGAAAACCAGACAGCGACTTAGTGCGGCAGTGGGGGTGCCCCGAGAGACAAGGACCTGAAAGGCAGCTGCCCTGCCAGCAAGGGGGGAAGACTGAGGGCACAGCTTGCTCCCGCTGAGTGCTGCTGGGAAGAGAGATCGGAACGGTACCGGGCAAAGGCGTTTACAGCCCCAGCCTGGCTCAGCTGGCAGGCCCGAGCCTGCGCAGAGTGGAGAGCCCAGGGCTGCGTCTGCGGCAAGGTGCAGGGCTGAGAGCTGGATGGGCGGCGGGAGTTGAGCACCTGAGGTTCTTTACAGCCAGACAGAGCCCCTTCCCTGGTGGAGAATGAACCTCTGGGGAGGGAAGGACCCTCGCAGCCCCCACCTCCTGAAGAATCATAAGCACCGCCAACAGGGAAACGCTGCGAAACAGGCAGGGCAGGCTCAAGGCCCCCCCACAGGGTGCATATCCACAAGAGAAAGACAAACAGAAATGCCTAAAAGACCCATTTTGAACTTCTCTTAGGGAGAGAAAATATACTGGATCCTAGGGTCATGTTCCACAGGGACCAGCAAAGCAAGGAGATCAGAAATCGGTGCAGCAAGGGGGAATCGGGGCACTGCCCAGCCGCAGCTCGCATGCGGAGCTGCCCTCAGCACCAAGCAGGAAAGAGCTGGCCCTCTTACGCACATTGTCCCCATCCTTGAATCAGACAGCTAATTCAGCAAAGCTGTACATTATTGGAAATAAGTGGGGACAGACCAAGATGGGTGGTTCAGGGGCAGGAGGAACATGCCTACAACTTTCCCAGAAGGCTGCACAGTGCCTCCCAGGGGAGACCCAGGGGTACAGCCCTCCTGGTCGCAATAGAAGCCCCCTACCAAGAGGCAGGTAAAGGTGATACCAGAGGTGCTGCCAGAAGTTGGATAACCCACTCTAGGATCTTGAGCTGATAAAAAAAAAACAAAAAACAAAAAACAGAGGCGGATCCAGAAAAAGACAGAGGGCAAACACCAAACTGCTGAGGTGAATTCTACCTTGTTCTTCTTCAGAATTTGCATTATTTTTTTTCTTTTGCATAGCATTTGAATACTTCTTCTTTTGTGTCAACTGTATTCCAAGAAATTCACTATTCTTTGTCTTTTATTTCTTATTCTTTTTATTTAGGTTTTTATATCATTTTTATTTCAGATCTCACATTGTACCCTCCCTTTGTCTTACTCCATTTTGCCTTCTTCCTGCCCTTTCTTATTTTCGTTGAAATTTTATTCCCCGCCACGCTACACCTTCCTGTTCCTTACTCTTTTTAATTCCCCTCCCTCTGTCCTCTCAAAATCAGTCTTCCTTCCTTCAGTCAGCTCACATTCTTTGTCCCCTTCTTATAATATTCTTATCTTCCTTTCACCTTTATAAATTTGAGTGGAGATCATGGCTAATGCTGTTCTTCTTTCACTATATTCTTATTTGTGCACCATTTTTTTTCTGTTTCAAATCTCACAGGTTACTCTCCCCCTGTCTTATTCCATTTTGCCTTCCTCCTGACCATGCTTATTTGACTTTGGAATTTTATTTTTTCCCTTTCTTAGCCTGGATTCTATTCTGTACTCTTATTATTTCTCCTCCCCCTGTCCTCTCAAAATAATTGTTCCTTACTGTAGACATCTCATATTCCTTTCTCTTTCACATACTGTTCATATTCTCTTTCCACCTTTGTTCATCTTTCCTCAGCTGTTATCGACCCTATTGTGTTTTTCCTGCAATTTTGTTTCCTTCGGTTCACTACTTCTTAAATTTTATTTCAAACCTCATTTTATACTCTTCCTTTTTCTTACCCCATTTTGCCATCACCCTTCTTTGTTTACTTGCAATATAAATTGAATTTTCTCCCTTTCTTTGCCTTTTTTTCTATTCCCTACTCTTATGATGTCTCCTCCATATTTCTGCTCAAAATCATTTCTCCCTCCTTTAGTCATCTCCTATTCCCTTTTTCCTATCTTATAGTATCCTTAATCTCTTCTCACATTTATTAATCTATGTTCAATTGCCATTGATGTAGCTGATGTGGTAGGGGGGTTATTTTTGCTGGCGTGGGTTTGGTTTTGTGGTTAGTATTGCTTTGTTAACCAACACCTGTACAACAGCATACAAGACATGGTGGGGGTTTTGACTCCTAGTCTGCTAGCCAGAGGGGAGAACCCACCAATGAATGAGCCATCAGAAATCAAATCCCAGGTACAAGAGAGCCCACATAACTGAATAAAGGGCAACCTGAGAGCATCCAGATCAGGCGATAAAAGAGACTGAACCACTGAGTCCCACAGAACTCCTGCCACAGACGTCCACCCCATGAAGACCGGCAGTCAAAGCAGAGTAACCTGAGATGAATAAACAAACAGAAAGAGTCACCTAAAATGGGGAGACAAAAGAATAACCCCCAAATGAAAGGAAAGGAGGAATCCCCAGAAAAAAGAGTTAAATGAAATTGAGGCAAGCAGTCTATCAGACATAGAATTCAAAATAATGGTTATAAGGATGTTCAAGGAACTCAGTGAGAACTACAAGGAACTTTATGATAGCTACAATGAACTTGGTGAGAATTATAGCAGCATGAAAAAGGGTATAAAAACTATGAATACAAACCAGGAAGAAATGAGGAATACAATACATGAAATGAAAAATATACTAGGAGGAGTTAAAAGCTGGGTAGATGAAGGAAAGGATTGAATTAGTGAGCTGGAAGACAAGGTATAAAGACTCAAAAAGAACGAGGATAGTTTAGGGGTTTCAGTACAATATGAAATGTAACAACATTAGCATCACAGGAATATCAGAAGGAGAAGAAAAGGAGTAAGGGATAGAAAATATTGTTTGAGGAAATAATGGCAGAAAAATTCCCTAACTTGGTAAGGGAAAAAGTCACACAAGTGCAAGAAACAAAGAGGGTTCCAAAAAAGATGAACTCAAAGAGGCATTCTCTAAGACACGTCATAATTAAAATAGCAATTTAAAGACAAAGAGATAATCTTAAAGGCAACAAGGGAGAAACGGCTAGTAACATACAGGGGAGATCTGATAAGGCTGTCAGCTGATTTCTAAACAGAAACACTATAAGCCAGAAGGGACTGGAATGAAATATTCCAAGTAATGAAAATCAAAAGCTACAACCAAGACTGCTCTATTCAGCAAGGCTCTCATTTTAAATAGAAGGTAAAATAAAGAGCTCCCCAGGCAAACAAGGCTAAAAGAGGATATCTCCACCAAGCTAAAGATGCTAAAGAGACTGCTATAAAGTGGAGGAGAGAGAGGGAGAGAGGGACAAAGAGAGAGAGAGAGAGAGAGGGAGAGGGAGAGGGAGAGGGAGAGAGAGGAACACATGTATGATAAAATGGCAATGAATAAATACCTATCGATAATAACTGTAAACATATATGGACTAAATGCTCCAATCAAAAGACATAGGGTAGTTGAATGGATAAAACAACAGTACCTGCCTATATGCTGTCTACTGGAGACCTACTTCAGAACAAAAGATCTACACAGGTGAAAGTGAAGGGATGGAAAAAATATTCCAAGCAAATGGACACAAAAAGAACACTGGGGTAACAACACTTATATCAGACAAAATAGACTTCAAAACAAAAGCTGCAAACAGCTCTGAGTATGCAAAACATCAGTTTATTCTTATATTATTATTAATTATTGTATCATTTTCCATATGAGCAACTGTAAACCTACTTTTGCCACCCCATGTGTATTTGTATACATCTACAAATTTTGAATTATAAATAGACATATATGTTATATACATATGTATACTATATGTCTTTATGTTATATGCCTGTATAAACATATATACAACTAATATATGTATAACTATAAATCTGTACATATCAAAAGTTTGATACATATTCATCTCGTGTATATTACAGATGTGTAATACATATGCCCATTTACATATATACACACACGTGGACTTATTTTCATTTGTTTTGCATATGTATGTATACATATAGAGAGGTTTACCCCACTATAAATATTACTACACTCATAGCCTGTTACACTAACACAGATACACACACACACATGCTAAAGAGAAAGAATTGGGTTACATTTTTGTTTGAATGCTGACAGCCACAAAATATAAAATAAGCAAGGATTCACTCAAGGCTGGGGTATCTTTCAGCAGCATATCTGAGTTTTAAGCTTTAATATTAGCATTCCCAAAAGTCATAATTTACTTGCAAAAAATTGACACATTGTGGATTTAAAAGATTAATAAATTATATCCTGTTTTCCAAAGTTATTGTATTTCTCATTTTTGTTCCAATGTCAGCTCAATCTAATAGATGCATTTACACATATTATTAGCTAGGCATGCGAATTGTGCTGAGATAAACTATATTAATAAGACATGGGTCATACACTAAATGTGTATATTGTCCAGCGTGAATGGCAGAAATGTAAATACAAATAAATGGTGATAAAAGCAATAACAGAAAAAATAAGCAATATCCAGTAGTAACTTAGATGGGGTGAATTATTCAATTTTTCATTTATACCTCATTTATTCCACAGTATGAAATGAAAGGAAAATGAGTAATGAGGCCAGAGAAAAAAGTAAGTTTAAATCATTTGAAGTCAACGGCAAATGGATACACAGAATACATACTTAAGATCTAGAAAATGCTAGGACAGGCTACCTGTTAACCTCTAGGCTTTCTGGAAGAGAGGCAAAAAACGAGAACGTAATTGCACTCTTCCTATTACCTGCAAAGAAAAAGAAACAAACCCATTTCTTGGGTCAAAACTAAAGAGGTTTTCCTTATAGGTACTCAAAAAGAGACCAATACACCGTCATCGACAACATCTGTATATTAAATGATTTCACAGGGCTATTTTTTACAGTGGCGTTTAGCATGGGCCCATGGTTACATAATGCCAAATTACATTGACTAAAAACAGTCTCGCAAGAGAACAAATGGTCCACCTGTTCCAGATGTGTGGACTTCTTCTTGTGTGCTTTATCCCAAGGATGGGTTTTGTGTGTGTGTGTACAGGAACACATGGACTATATTTCACTCAGCCAATGCTTTGCAAATTTATGTTGCCCAAACAAGTATTTGATGAGCATCAGGCAGCAGTGGGTTCAAGGTTACAGAGTCCTTGACACTCACTATGAGTGCTGCTGATTTGGTCTACTGATTAAATAATGGACCAGGCTAACTCCCTTCGGGGATGGGATGGGCACAGATGAAAGGAAGCAAGGGGTGTTAGCTGTGTTTATAAAATTCTAGAAAAATGCACCTAAGAAAATTTACTGCATTAACCAATTTTGAGCGTACAAGTTCAGAGGCATTAAGACTGTGGCAGACCTTCACCACCATCCCTTCGCCAAACTCCGCTTTCCACACCGATCTGAAGCTCTGTCCCTATTAAACAATGGCTACCCATCCCCCCCCACCTAAGCCCCACCCCCAACCTCCAAGGTGTCTATGAATCTGACTCCTCTAGGAACCTTCTCGGTGAAGTCACACAGCATAGCGACATGGAAGGGTGTCATGAATTTGCACACGATCTTGGCGCAAGAGCCGCACCACTCTTCTCTGTATTGTTCCTACTTTAACATGTGTTGCTGAAGGGAGACCTTCAGCTGATTTTTTGGGGGGCGGGGAGGAAACACACGAGGGCGTCAGGAACAATGTGGGGAGCTCTTGTATAAAGGCTGGGTGATCGGACATTGCTTTCGGTGAGGAGGGCTTCCTAAGCCCTGGGTAGGAGCTAGGGTTTATGCGCACTGAGAAGGTAATAGGAGACTAAAGTTGGTATTTTAGAAAAATTAGTTCTGGAAAAGAGGACAGGCCTGGAAGAGGATAAAATTGGAGGCAGAAAGGCCGCTTCAAGGGCAATGGCCACTACCTAAATAACGTAGTCCTCGGTTTTTGCACATCACATCAGCGGTAGAGCGGGTCTTACAGCGCTGGGGATTGTAAGAGAGCAGGTGCCCGTGCCTTGGGTCTAGGGTCTTTGGACACAAGCTTCCTCTCCAAGCTTACAGGAAAACTTCTGACATTTTTAAAAGAGTTTATCTATTTTATTTTTAGACAGAGGGGAAGGGAGGGAGATAGAGAGAGAGAGAAACATCGACGTGTGGTTGCCTCTCCCGCGCCCCTTACTGGGGACCTGGCCGGCAACCCAGGCATGTGTCCTAACTGGAGAATGGAACTGGAGACCCTTTGGTTCACAGGCCAAATGCTCAATCACTGGGGTGTACCAGTTGGGGCCAAGGCATTTTTGAAAATTTTGTGTTTTAGCTAAGGATCAGAAGGAGCCTAAGGCAAAGTCTAAGTCCACGTTGTCACCAAGGAAAGCACTTGGGGGGTGGCATTTCCCCCCACTGAGTAGCATCCTTCTCCTCTTCACGTGGTTTGTGTCACAAGTTAGGTTGTTAATTCATTAACTGCATAGTTTTTTGGTAGTTTTAGGTGCACTGTTTAATTTTGAAACATTTATGTTCAGATATAATTGACATGTAATATTGTGTAAGTTTAAGGTTTGATACATTTACATATTGCAATATAATTACAGTAGCATTAGCTAACACCTCTACCACATCACATGATTATCATTTATTTGTGATGAGACTATTTAATATTTATAACGTTTATTTTTCATTGTATTTTACTGTGATACCATGAATGTTAAAGTACAACACAAAAATGTTCAAACTTATTTCTTAAATTAAGTGGTGAGGTATATATTATACTGAACAACATATGATTGAATTTTCAGTTATATAAATATTTGGTCACTAATATCAAAATGTGATTAGACTTGGATATACAATAACTCTATTTCTTTACTGTTCATGTAAATAACAAAATGATCAAAACAGGATCTTAAAAACCTTAGCTGTTATTTGCAGTCTACCTAACAGCCAGAAAAAAAACAAAAACAAAAACAAAAACAAAAACAAAACCCTGACATTGATGTTGACTACTTCCTTTATTTAAAAATACCGCATTGAATCCAGTGCACATGATAAATTGTGCTTGCTTCTTCCTTTTAGGACAGTTGTTAAAAGTAAAATAACCAGGCGGCCTTATCTTAGGTGAGCCTGTTTCGGCTTGGAAATAAACAAAGCTCTCTGGATGAGCTAGGTTCATTTCATATTTGTGTAATACCCTGGAAGAAATTAGGTTTCAATAAAGTCCATTTTTGTCACTGCATGGAGCAATGAATATCCCACCCAGCAGGGCACAGTGGCACCTGGCTGTCCAGACCCCAGTGGAGCACAAACCATCTGGGGGTAATTACAACAAGGTATTCTTTAAGGACCAGATGGGACCAAGGAAGAGAAGCCCTACCCCTCCCCGTCATTTACAACATAATTCCTTTCAATGATATACTTAATCCTCACACCAGCCAGGCTTTTCAGCTTGCTGTTGTCACTGTTCCTTTATGTTAATTCAGCCGCAGGACCGAGAGAAAGGGGGGGGGGGGGGAGAGCTCCGGGGAAAAAAAGGGGGAGGGGAGAGGGAGCCCCCCGGCGCCTCTAGGGACCAAAAGAAATTATTCATCCCTAAATTGTTTCCACCACAGCAAGTACAGTAACAAATTTTTTTTTAAAAGAGGGCTGAAATTATCCTAAAGAAGGTCAATGCGACAGCCCCGTGTGGCACCAGCTGAGGTCTCCTCAGCCACCTGTTAGCTAGAAAGCTCTCTGCACGCGTTGCTGATGCATTTAACCAGTTTAAAGGGTCTTTATTGACAGGACAGGCACTTCCATTCAGGCTGCCCGAGCCATAGGCCTGCTTTGTGGTCATGCGCGGTGCACAGGCCTAATTCAATTAGGTTGCAAGCCTATCCAGTCTGCAGCACGGCCCTTCACTCGGGGCCATTTGTCTTGTGTGTTGTAAAGCATTTTATTTTGAAGAGGGAAAGGCGCCCTCCAGCCCAGTGGTCTGTATTCTTCCTTTAAGGCTTGCGCAGGTGCGCCACTACCTTTCAGCTCCCAGAACAAACGCATTCATCTCTGAGTGATATTCTGGGGGAAAGCGTTATCTACTGTTTGGTGACAATGCTCTCCTGGTGTGGCTGAGTTTTATTTTGTTTTAATTAGGTGTATGTTCAAACTATCCACCGAACCGACAGGGTCTCTGAACTTGAGAATTGAGAATTGAAAAGAAGAAAAGGAAAAACATCAATGATAGATGGATATGACGATTAGCCTTGTTCTACCGGTTTTTTTTTTTGAATTTTAAAATAAATGCCTTTCTTAAAATGAGCAAATGTGAAATTTAAAATTTTTGGTTTTCCTTAAGTGTCTGATACATAAAATATATCAGCTCATATGAATGAGGCTCATGGGAGCCATATTGCTTAAAACGTTTAAGCTCCAAGTGAGATTATTAACTCTCTCTGTTCATATTGTCTTGTATTTCGGTGCTTCCAAATTTCCTTCACATCAGAGCAGCACGTTTTCTGCTTGACGTTTTCATAATAATTTGTGGACAATGGAAACTGAAAGATAGGTTTCCCAAAGTCAGCGACTCTGATGTTTATTTTCATAACCACAGTTTTCTTAAATGGGAGTTTGTCTCTTTTAAACATGCTCTACATAGCATTCTTATAAGCAGCCAGGTTCTAGCCTCTGGATTGAGTGTCCATGCCTACGAGGTCCAAGTTCTCTGATTTCTAACTGAGGGCACTTTCTGTTACATCATGAAGTCTCCATATGATTATTTCATAAACTTCATGATCTTGACCAATCTGCACAACTTTCTCTCTCTCTCCGCGTGCGCGTGCGCACGCGGGCGTGCACACACACACACACACACACACACACACACATTCCTTATCAATATTCTATGAAACAGGAATAACAACTGAACTTATAAAAGTCTCTAATCACATCAAAGCAATAAGAAAAGCTGGCCTGGGTTTCTTACATGTAAAAAGCACCCTTAAGATACAGGAATATGTCCTTAGCCACTTTTAAATATTTTCTTACAATTTTGAGGAAAAAGAGGCAACAAGGATTGTTTAGGGTCCCAACTCTTCAATGCCCACCACTTACCCTGTTTGCATTCTGTGTCTCTATTATAATACATGCGATAAAATAGTACTTGAGACTTCCTTTTCTTAAGGAATTGGAATTATGAAATTGAGGCTAAAATGACTGAAGGTATCCTTGATATGAAATGCAGAAACCCAACTATGTATGCTTTAAAATATTTTAGACAAAAGGAATATAAAAAGTTAGTTTTATTATAGAAATCATCAGCTTTGCGGGCAAATTCTGTCCAGCACAGGGCCGCCTCCTGAGATCTGGCTGTGCTTTGGAGAAAACCATCCCTTTGTACACAGGTCCTGTGCACACAGGGCCTCCTTTTCATTCCATGGGATTTTCCAGCACACTAATGGCTACAGGCTGGGGCATATGTGAATGTCTTTAAGCCAATTACACAGTTTAAGTTCAAATAAACTATTTCCTCACCAGATTTGCTGGTCCTTAAACATGCACAAAGTTATTTGTCCATCTTGAGATTTCAAAACTTCTCTAAAAAATTCAAGAAGATATGTGTGTGTATTAGTCTGCCATCCTCAACTCTAATATCAAGAAATACCGACATGATGTCCTTGAGTCCAGAGGAAAAGTGAAAAATTTATGCCACTAAGTTGTTCAGCGTGCAGAATGCCAAAACTGTGGTATGTGTGATTTTCTCCTTGAATTCACCATTTAGACATTATTTGGCAGAGTTACATTGACATCTTTGTCCTGTCCCTAGGGCCTATGGTTTTCAGTTTGGTATGGTAGCTATATCCAGGACATAATCTATGGCTTTCCAAAATGAAGAATGAGGGCAAGCAAAGTCTCACTAACCCCCCAAAAAGATGAAATTATTTGGGTGAAAGCTAGAAGACTGATGAAATAATTTCACAAGTATCTTTTATTCTTATCTCTCCATCATCCTAGACATGCAGGTGCCCTTGTTGTCTGAAAGAGAAATACGATGGGCCAATGATAACTTTTTATCGTCAGAAAAACCTCCTGGGTACCCCTTTATTTGTCCCCAACATGGCCCATAGATGTCTCTTGTTTCAACTTTTGCCTCTGTGACAATTTTCTCAAGTGACCTCTGGTTTTAAGGTTATACCAGGAGGCAACCAGCGTTCGACACGCTAATGGTTTTGCATTAAGAAATAAGGGAAGAGAATAAAACGCAGATGCCTTGCTGGGCAAGACGTTACAAGCACACGCAGGCGGGAGAGTGGGAAGCAGGTTCTCGCGAGCTTGTGCACGCGTCGGTGTTGGCGTTCTGGGGCGCCCTTTGGCTGTTGAGTGTGCGCATACATGTCAGACATGCATGTGTCCACGGGACGCAGAACGCGAAATCAGCACCAACAACTTCACTCCAGGTTTCAACAACATACTTATTATACTACAAAAGATTGCATATTGAGGACTGTTTAAATGAAATCATTTAATTTTTAACAACCTAGCGGCTTCATTGTACAAATAAGAGCAGAGAACCTAGAGAACTAAATAAGTTACCCAAGGTCCCCTTGCTAAGAGTGACAGTTGGGGTTTGAACTGAGGATGTTGAGTCCTAGCCTGGGCTGTTAACCCCCATATCACATGCTTATAACGAAACCCTTACAAATGCCAAGAATTAAACATATGACAGGTAATAAGTGATGCCAAGTCCATGGGACCGATGTATCTGCACGTTCTCCCCTTCCTGTGAAGCTGACCATCATTAGAAGCAGTGGTAAAATCTGGAAGTTATTATCGGGGTAATGCCTGGAAGAGAGGCGGAGGGGTTTAGCCACAGTTTGGGAAGCTTTTGAACATAGCCCTCGGCACTGCCGGCCCTGCTGCCTAGCACGGGCGGATTAATCGTTACTGCTCACCAAGTAAAAATACTGCGAGCAAAAGGCTCTCCGCTTCATTTCAGTGCCCCAGGCAGAGGGATAGTGAAATGAGTCTCTATATGTAAAAATGAGTATTCTATAGTGAATATACGAGTAAGTGTTTACTGAAAAAATGAAAAAATATTTAATTATGCTGTTATTTACTATTCTGGGCAGAGGAGCCCATTTAAAAGAACAGAGTTTCAATTAAATTTTTCCGAGAAAAGGAGCAGGGAATGGAGCGGACGGAAGACCCTCGGAGAAGAGTGGTCGAAGCTGACACCAGAGGAGGGGATGCAGGACTGCCTCAAGGAAAGTGTGGGCGTCCCAACGAGGGGGGCAGAGGCCGCGGGGGGTCATGGTTTAGAAGAGAATGAGGGATGCCAATGACTTTGTATATATTTATTTGCTGCTGTTTGTTTGTTTGCCTGTTTACATTTTCAAAGGTTGTTTAGCCTTGACTGGGCTTCCGGTAATCTGATTACAAATGCCAGAAAGCACAGTAGTTTCTGCTGCTAAGAGCGGACTTTTCTTACCAAGCCGTCAACAAATAGAGCAGGTTACCGCACGGGCCCGACTCTACCGTTCTGCCTCCATTACCATCCTTTCTTAACTGAGTCAAGTCCGAGGCTTTTTCAGACAATTTCCAATTTTAGTGTATTTCCCTATATTGTTGCCACCTGTGTGTACAGTGTGGGGGAAAATGTATCTCATATTATAATGTCGACACCATCAACAACTAATATATGTTGCATGGTTACTGGGTGCAGGCTCTCTGCTACATACTTCCAAAATACCTAGAAGATATTATTATCGTCTCCATCTTACAAGTAAAGAAGCTGAGGCTAAAATGATTCGCATCCATGTTTCACATCTAGAAAGTAGCGTCATGAGGCTCTGAGTCCCAACAGTCTGACTCGAGGGCCACACGCACCTCCATTGTGACAGGCTCTCTCCCCCTACGTCCCCTCGATAATAAACTATCTGACTTTTCAAAACCACTAAACACTGAGGATGTCGCCAGAATGATGCTACTGGGGGATACAAAAATGGACGGGGCAATAGCTTCAGCGGCACAGAGGAGAAGTATCTGTTCTTGCCTCTGCTGGCTGGACGTCCTCGCCGGGCCTGCAACCACGCGGACCGTGAAAAACGAATGGGGGAGGAACACAGGAAGCGCGGGGCTGGGAGACACCAGTCTGGACAGGTAACGTGTTGCACAGAAGGTCAGGGTGAAGAGCGGTTGCCGGCCGCGCCCCGGGCCTTTGCTGCGGCTCCGGCGCCCTTCGCTCTTCTGCGGGCCTCATCCCCAACCCTCCTCCTCCCGGGCGATGGAAGCTCCCCCGCTGAGGTGGGGGCGCAGCCTTCCCCCCCCTCCCCCCGTATCCCCTCTGGCCCTGGTCGTGTCCCACTTGGCAGGCCGATCCCTCTCGGCCTATCTCGCGTCCTCTCCTGAGCAGACTGCAGCGTCGGACGGCATTGTTGTCGGCGCCCGTCCTCGCCCCACCGGCCACGGTTTCCTTTCCTGCCCTTCCCGTCAAACATCTTGCCCGCCCGATACAAGGGGTCCACGCGTATTCGTAGGGCGAACAAACGGTCTGTGAAAGGGTTGGCCGCTCCCTCCTTCTGGCAGGGAGGCCAGGCTTGGAGGGGAAGGCCCAAGGTCAGGGGGTGGGGGTGAGGTGCTATGGGATCCAGAACCCCAGCAGACTAAGCGATTCTACTGCACTGATGTCTTACCTGGGTGGCCGCCGTCCGTGCCCATTACCCTGATAGTGAAGGCAGCCAGCCAGGACCCTGACGAGCAAAGGACTCCCCAGGGAGCTTTTGGTGCCCATCGGCACTCCCAGACTCAATGTCCCGTCCTAGGGCTGCAGTTCTGGCCTCTCCTAGGATATCTGTCACTGGGAAGCGGAGTGCCCCCGGCTCTGAGCGGTCCAACGACTGCTTCCCGTCTCCCTGGTCTGAGCATCGCGAAGGGTGAGGCAGTGCCGGCCCACCTCGCCGCCTGCAGCTGAATGGGCACAGGAACACGTCCGCACCTGCCGTGGCCTGCTGTAATGGCGTCTCAAACTACAACCACCCGCCGTTATTTTTGCCTATCTCATTTCTTCGAGTAACATTGCTCCCTTGTCAAAACTCAGGAATATGACCTAAACTAGGCCCCCTGAATCATCTCACAACAGTGACACCCTTTGGAACTCAGGCCTTGCCACAGTGGCGCCCTGAAGATAGCAGTGAGACTTGGGGCAAGCTACCCAATCTCTCTGTGCCTCCGTTTCCTCAGCTACTAAAGTAGCGACAGTAGCAGCGGCACCTAGGCTGTCGGCCTGTGGTGCGGATTATGTGAGTACGTGTGGGGTATTCAGGATAGAGCCAGGCACACGGAGAGAGCTGAATAGGTTGTCTGTGGTGGCTTGGCTGTTAGAAGGTTGAAATTGCTCTGTTCTGTTCACTGCGAGGCCAGGCTGTACTCCTTTTCCTTCACATTTCTAGCTTTCTACAGTTCCCTTCCCCCAAAAAGATTTTTTAAGCTTAAGTTGGCCTTCGTCAGTGTGTGTTGCTTGCTGCCAGAAAACTCTAATGGCAACTTCTCTCACATGCTGTAGCCT
Source organism: Mormoops blainvillei (assembly GCA_004026545.1). Taxonomy (NCBI): domain Eukaryota; kingdom Metazoa; phylum Chordata; class Mammalia; order Chiroptera; family Mormoopidae; genus Mormoops; species Mormoops blainvillei. The sequence goes on along the minus strand of PVJD01006047.1, from coordinate 67,431 downwards.
TTTTCTCCCCAAGTGTTTATTAGACCCTAGAGGGCAATAACCATATATTATTAATTACTGCGTCATCGAGAACTGCAAGAGGAGTGCTTTGTATGTAAAAATATTCATTTTAGTGACTGGAAGACCCAATGCATGAATAATACCATTGACCCCTCTCTTTAGGGTTTCATCACCATTTTTCTTCACCGTAAAAACCAGGGCTAAGCACAGCACCGTCTCCTTCAGAGCCCCCACAGTGGCCACCACAAAATGTGGACCTTCCCGGGGTGGCAGCTGGGGCAGAGGAGCGGCAGCTGGAGCCCCAGGCCCTGCACTGCAACTCACTGCCTGCTACCTAGGGCGTCTCAGGTGGACAGCGGCAGAGGCTCTGTGAGTCTCAGTTTCCTTCTATGGCAAGTTGAGATAATAAAATATGACCCACGGGGACTTAGGAACCAGAGGAACAGATCGTACAGCCCACGGTGGACACCCGGTTCAGCTCCTTGTCTTGTTTTCTGGAAGTGCTAGCTCATCAACAGAAGGAAGAGGAAATTAAGCTTTTTATGACAACAAGTCATTACAGAAGCTTGTTAACTGAACGTGTGACTGGACTGTGAACTCCTGGTAGTCAGAGGAAAATCCAGTGCAGGGAGAAGTGTAAGGTCGCTGGTGTGAGGCTTTAAAAAGATGCCATTTTTTACCACGAATGCCGGATTGAATGCCCTTTCGGTTTTAGCGCAGGAGTGCTTCAGTACCTAGCCGAGTCTGCTTTCATGCTGTTTCACTCTATACCTTGTTTCACACTCATTTAATAAGCAAAGTGTCTAAAAATTACTATGGGGTAAGCAGGAATTTTCTGAGAACGCACTGTGTGTCTCAGTAGTTTCATAAATATATTTTAGTCATAGGGACATTTTACTTTAATATTTTTATCATTTTATTTGTTTTTTGCTTATTCTTTAAAATTGCTTATATTATTTTTAAAGTATAGAAATAATATAATTGCATGGAAAACAATTTGGAATACTAACTAATAAAAACAATCACTTATAATGTCATTACTCTAATGTGGTTCCCTCACATAGATCTTTTCTTTTATCAGTTTATGTAGTTGAATTATATTCTATACTGCGTTTTAGAATTAACACACAATAAGTATTTTCTATGTTTCTATAGTTCTCTAACAGTCCTGTTCCCTGCCACAGATCTTAATGTTGATAGATGTTTGGGTTACTTACCTTTAAAAAAAATCTTTTTACTTGTGTTTTTGATTACTTAAGTATGCTTGCACTTGGATATAAATATGTCTCACTTTGAAAATTTAACAGTATTTTAAAATTGGTAATAAGTATTACGGGTTATACCTTATTAGTATTCAAGAGATAGTCATCTGCAGGTGTAGAAGCATTTCATAAACAAGTTACACCTGTGTGATGGAAAAGTTTTGAAGACGAACATAGTAAAACCTCAGCGCCTCTTTGATGCGCAGGGCCACAGCACCCCCCGCGCGCCCCCGCGACTGCGCGCGCGGCACACGCTCTCTGTTGCTTCATGGTTCTCCCTGCTCCTCATTTCTCAGCTGGGAAAGATGAATCTGGGTGAGGCAGCCCAGGGAAGGAAGTGTTGTGTCTCGAAATTACGTAATGACTAGAATTGAGTTTTATTTTAAATTTTTGGCGAGATTCTAGAAAGCAGCTAGTAGAGATTACAGGCTGTGTAAAAGCACGTGCTCCCCATACCAAGCTTTACTGCTGTGCTGTAGACAGACGGGTCGTTCTGTCATAAATGTGGCCCCATGCAGAGGGAAAGGCAGGGACTGTAATGGGGCCCCCAGTGCACTCACCGCGTGCGAAGGAGGAAGTTTTCTCAGCGGAGACTTAATTTAGGCAGACGCGGGGGCGGACGCAGGGACATGGGCACTGACCTTAGGGAATGTCCAAGAAACCCGGCCGGCAGGTGTAAACACCTAGAGGTAAGAAACAGCAGGCCTCCTGGGGGTTACGTGGGCAGGGTGAGGGTAGGAGCGACAGACACTGGGGAGGCCTACCGAGCGGGACTGTGAAGGACTTGGCACATCTTTTATAGTTAGTTCCCAGGATGGCGTGGTGCTGGGACCCGGCGTGTTTACTCGCAGGTATTTACCGACCGCTCACAATATGCCCGGTGTACAAAACTAAACAAAAACAGACAAGGCTTTTACCCTTAGAGAAATGGCAACTTGACGAAGAAAGCAGAGATTAATTTATCAAATAACCACACAAATAAAATGAAATCGCACCTGTGGTTCTCTGATTGTGTTGAAAAGGAGCACTTGACCGTGCTGAGAGCACCGGGAAGGTCCATAGAAACTGTAGAAGGAAGAGGAGGAGCTAAGGCACAGGAGAAGGGAGAGCATTCCTACCAGGTAAAACCGCGCGTGCGCAGGTCCTGGGGCGAGCACAGTGACTGCCGGCCACTGAACGAGAGCCACTGGGCCCAGGGGGCAGAGATGGGGTGTGTCGGAACAATATCGTGGAATCATATTAAGAGGCATGTCAGTATTTTAAAAGCAATAGGAAACTGAAGAGTTCTACACTGAGTTCTGACACGGCCAGATCCGCGTTTTCATAAAGATTGCTCTGTGGCTGCATTGTAGAAACCAGGTTTAAAGTCTGAAAGGTTATCTTTCATGATAAGCCAGAAGAGGGGTTTAGCACCTTGGATTGGAGAGAAAAAAATGGCTAGGGAACAATTCGACTATATGGAGTGAAAAAGAACCCAAAAGCCAACAAATTTTTAAAAATGTAAACTTTCTGATTTCAAAGGTGTTGGGAAGAGAGCAATGTGGTCAGGAAAATTGGAATAGTGCTTCTTACTTTTTGGGGATGTGCATATATGTATACAAGTATGTATATGAAGCTAAAAAAGTATTATTCATAACATACCATCTTGCATGAAATTGTCTTAATAGATAAGAAAGGACTCTTCTTATTTAGTCTTCTTCTGTAAAACTTAAATGTATGCTCGAGCTACTTAACTACTGATATTTAATCACCCCTGTTAGCTGCCATGCGTTCATTCAAACGTGTGGAGAGCCTCTCTGTGGAGAGTGGTGTTACTGCCCCAGAGCACCCTCTTCCAGCAGGGCATGGTATCCCTAGCAGTGGGACACACACACACACACTCTTTCTCTCTCAACACCTGAAGTCAGGAAGCAGTGCCAACAATACTCCAGAAAAAAATAAAACCACATACGAAACATATTTTTAATCCTGAAAGCAATCACATGATTAGTCTAATTATTATGACAGTCTTTCACAGTGTGCATGTATATTTGACCCCCCAAATGATTTCTTTTTAAAAAAATTTGTTAATTTCTGATATGTGTACAACTAAAAAAGATTAATGCAAAACAAATACGCAGACATTGCTCACAACACCAACCAATTTCTCTTTGTTCCACATACTTTTGACAACTTCAAAAATACGAGGTTTACGGAAGGAGGGTGCTCCTCGCCTGCAGATATGACTGTACTTTTAATTATCCCTTCGAATAAAGGAGAAGTTGGAACCGTGAGTTTATTAGGTATTCGTCCCTTTGGCTGCGTCTGATCGTCGGCCTGTCCGTCCTGCCAAGGGCTAGGCGGGCACTGTTGCTCCGTGCTCCACATGGCGCTAGGCGGTAAATGGCCTGTAGAGACGCCAGGACAGCCCTACCGTGTAAGTGTCTAGCCGAAATGGAGCCCAAGACCCTAGTGTGACTGTAGGCTTTGATGCGAGGTGATCATAAAGCCATATTCTGTAACGTTGGTAACACAGAGTTCAGTACTCAAAGTCTCTGAATAGTTCTCTAAATTTGGAAATATACGGGGAAATTTAGTCATTAAGCCACATTATTTTAGATTGGATAATATGAGCAGAATAACACTCAGTGTGTTTATTTTTTTCGATTTACCTACTTAGTGTGAGTTACTATTAATGGCCATCTCACGTAGTGTGACTACACCTTTCACACAAGGGGGTTTTGACAGTGGTAACTCGACAAGATGCGCCAACACTGTGATCAAGTCTTTATCCCACTTACGCTTCACTTCATTATAAATGCCACTTTGGTTTATTCGTGCTATCTTCTTTGTTTCTCCCTGACTTCGATAATACAGGTCACTCTTTCCCCTTTGTACCCTGAGGATGCCAGATCGAGGCCACACACGGGCCGCGACCATCTTCTCCTGTGTGCTCTTTTCTTAGCATTTTATTTGCCAGTTGATTAAAGATTGTGCTTCTAGGCCACTCCGCATAAACAGTGGGTAGCAAATGTGAATGCTGCTCTGTTCACGGCCTGGGAAAAACTTGTATCTTCATGAGGGCACGTGCTGGGGGCTACAGACGTGCTCCTCCCTGACGTCAGGTGACTTAATGAGGTGCCTACTTTAGTTGGCTCATGTGTGTGAAATTTGAGAATAAACCCAAAAGCCTGGTAGCACCCACTCAGATGCATACACACAATATTAAGGCAGAATTGGTAACATTGAGGGAAGCACAAAAAAGAAACTTCCCGGAGATCAATTTTTATTTTCTTGCATCAAAAAGTATTTTAAACTCTGCACACGGAATACATCAATGTGCATCTTTTAGTAAAGCTCGTTAGCTGTCCTTATTATTACCTGCTTCATAAGCCTGGAGGGCATCGCTTCTGAAATAGGAAAGGCACAATCTGTATGCTAGGAAAACTACAAAGAAGCAATAAATTATTGTCGTAATGACATGCTAATTAAAATTTTGCTTGTAACTCATGTAAGTGTTTGAAGCCCAGCAAATTTCTCTTTTCATCTGTGAAGTGTGAAGGTAAATTGCCCAGTGACAGTGGGACATCGCTAACAAGTACAAATTGAATAACACGCTCTCTTGCTCTATTAGCCCTGACTAGCATGTCTGAATTAGATATTCTGCACCCTCCCCACTGAAGGCCTGATTGATAAATGCTAAGGAGAATTTGTCACAACAACAGGGGCTACACCCAGTGGGACATCAATATGCTCCATTTAGTCACCCACACAGCACTTCCTACGTAGGATTGTCACATAAAATTAAGACTAGCCGCTAACCAGCCATCAAGCTTGTAGCAGACGTCAGGCAGCCTGTGTTCTGTATGCATATTAGTCACATGCTTAACAATTTGGGCTGTCAGGACAGAAGCACGCGGTGACCTCTGGAGCAGAGGTTGAATTTTCCAACTGCACTGAAACATCATGCTCAGCTGTTGAAGATTTTAGACCATTTCCTGCCAGATCTGTGCACAGATGCAGTGCCCTAAGCTATAATCTGTGGCTGCTTCCAAATGACAAATGGTACTGGGAAGATTATTGCATTATATATTAAGTACCACAAGTCTGTAAATTATAAGTAAACTACTGTTCAGACTGTCTCCCCCAGCTTTCAGGATACTTTTCCTCTCCATTCTTTTTAAAATAAACGTAATAAATATTGGTGAACCAAGAGATCAAAGCCCAGAGTTTGAATTAGCCATCTCCATTGCTAATTAGCCGCTTGAATATCAAACAGTTTTGGACCAGCTGTAATTTAATAAGCCATGATTGAGGTTGGCCTGAATCTGTTTCCTCACTGAAAATTCTTCTCAGGTGCAAGTTTCTATAATTTTAGAATTCTTGGTGATAAGTTGTTTGTCTATTTCCCTTGTAAACATAATTAGCCATAAAAACAGAGTAACACTAATAAAATTCATTACAATCTAACAGAATCTTTAATTGGATCTGTTTTACATCTATTGCATTATATTTAAGCTTTTTACATATGAGGTTATCTGCTCATCGAATAAAGCATAAAATATAATAATGTCATTAGTTTGAGCTAAAATGTATTCTCTGCAAAAGTGAAAAGCTTATCCTTCTCTAATTGAGATCCTGCCATCAGTCATGGAAGCCAGGATAACATTTTGAAATAAATTGCTTTAGCTTCCTTTCACAAATAGTTTAATGAAACACACATTATGATAAATTAAACAAGCCATATCAAATACTTTTTTGTTGTTTGAAATTCATATGTCTGTTGAAACTCAAGGAAAACCGTTCCAACTTGAACTTTTAAACATTAACACCAATCATTAGTTTCCACATATTTTGTAATTCCAGCCTTTGCTCTAAGACCTGATGCAGCATCACGCAAGGAACATTAGAAATACATTTCTACAATCACACAAAGTAGGTGGAGCGTGATGAAAAATCATGACTAGACTGGAACAGTATTTCTTTCTAGGACATAGAAGCGACCTGCTATTCGTATGCTATGTTTTCAGAAATAATGTGAGCTTAAAATCTTGCCTTTCGACACTTTCTGCATTTTACATATGCTAGAATTTTAAGATTTGTAGCTTTTTGATAAATCTCAGTGGTAGTACTATTCATAGCAATATGACAAATCTAATCATAGGATTCCTTCCGTAAAATAATTATTTTCCATGAAAATAAAAGATATCAGGTTCCTTAGTATATATAAAATAAACATTTAATTTCAAAAACTTGGTGAGCTGCAAAATGCTCATTAATTTGTTAAACTATAATAAGTCTAAGTGGGAGGGCTGTATATTGAACCTAAAACAAAGTTTGCTCAATGTGGTTCAAATGACAATCAAAACTGTAAGGACGTCTAAACAATGGCTAGACACCCCCACGCTGCTGGAAACTACCACAAAGACAAGTTGGGAAGAGGGGCAGTGTTAATCTGATGACTTCCCCTGAGCAGATATAAACCTTTCCTCTTCAAATATTTTTTGAGAACTATGCCAATGATGTGAGATAATGCCACATTTATTAAAGTTAGAAAGAGTGACCGACTTCTTTTTTAAAAAATCACTTTAAATTCTTCAACAATTTTTTGGTTAAAATTTTTGTCCAGAATTTTGTAAATTCTCCCTTTTTTGCTCCCACCTCCCCTCGATCTCCCAGTAGGAACAGGAAAACAAAGGACAGCGGGGTCCCTTCGCCTCCGGCGACCGTCTGCTGATGGATTCTGTGGCAGCTGAATTGCTCCCCATTCACAGTCTAAACCCTTTCTCCTAATTGTCATCAGTGTCTTCGGTGTCACTGAGGGAGCCCACTGCCACAATTCTACAGCCCTTCAGAGCTCCATTGCCTTTGGCGCTCTCTCCTGGGGCTTGCTCCTTGCACGGGGCAATCTGTGGTACCACTTAGCCCGGGATCGCAGTTGACTTATAACAGGTACCAGATGATGCGCCCAGAGCTCTAGCCTCATATTATTGCCCTTATGCAAGAGCTTCAGGTCGGTGGAAATGAACTCAGGGCTACAGGAGAAAACCTCGTGTCCACAGGAAACTGTGCTGTTCTCCCCCCTCTCGAGGGCTTTATAAGCTTTTTATTAAACCAGCCCAGAATTCTCACCACACACCTTTATGTGTCTATAGTACTGTGGTGCTTGAGGGAATTGTTAGAATTGCCTCTTTCTTTTCACTCATTTCCTTGTTCTTTTAATATTCTACTTTGTCTTCGCAACTTATACAATTGAGAAAAAAATTATTTATATTAGCAAGTTATCAATAAGGATTTGGAAAGAAACTACTCCCAAGTGGATATATTGTTTATAATAACAACTTTTATTAATAGTAATATTCTCTCAATGAGAAAATAATTTCTTTTCCCATACATTTATATTAAGTAGTTCTTCATAAGGGTCAAATTTGTATTAAAGTTCATAATATATGTATACACACACAAACACAACTTGAGAAAAATTGCATTGTCTATGTAATTATTATATATCTCTCTCAATAAACAAATAAATTAGATAGATATAAAATAACATTCACTTCTCATGTGGTATAAATATAACTTTGCAAAATTTATCAGCAACCGAAATAGCTGTCAGTGAAACCGGTCATGATGTATCTACGTTTTCTATAGCTGAGCTTCCCTGATTTCAGCAATTAATTATCTATTCCTATTGAGGCTTTTGTTAATTACTGTTTACTTCTGTAAACTCCATGAGAAGGAATCACATCCCATTTTTACCTACCTTTCATCCACTGCGCTTAATAAAATGCCATTTGTTGTGAGAGTATATGGTGAGTATTGGTTGAATGAATTAATATGAGTGGATGAATGAAGACATAAAATTACTGGAACCCCAAACGATGATGGTGGGCTCACGGTGCTTACGATGCAATGAATAGTGTATCACCTCCTATCTCTTCTGAAGGCGTCAGCGGATCCACACCTTGGATGCCACCGGTTTCAGAGGAAACTCTCATTGCAGGTGAGCTGTCTGAACCACAAAACCACATAAGATAATTCCCAGGATAACTTACTCTTCAGGGCAGATTTCGGCAACGTCCTCTTTTGTTGTACCTAGGAAATGCCACTTCAATTCAAGTATGTTTTAAGAACTGGGCTTTTGTGATACATGTCTTCTCTTAAAAAATGCAACAGAACAGGGCATTTTCAATAAGATGAATACAGTGAAAGGGAGTTCTACAACAGCTCCTATATTTTTATCACAGTGGTACCGGTAACAGATTTGCTTGTCCCCCCACAACTCGGCCTCGCTGAAGAATTGTACCACTGCTGTCTTTGCAGGGTTCCATGGTGCTTTGCTGTACAGATTGGATTACAGTGATACTTCTGGCCTAAGGTTTCCCCCGAGGACCACCCAAGAGCTCACTGCCACAAACGCAACAGCCTGTGACGCCAGCGGGTTGTTTGCCTAAAGCATAGAGTGCTTGTGAAATATAAGGGACCTCTGTCCAGCAGTTCATGTGGTTATGAAATAAATCATTTGAAAATCATCTCAAAAGCTTTCTGAACAAGTTAGTCTAGGAGGACGCTTGATCCCGACAAAATCTAGGTGTCAGTGTGTCTGTGTGTGCCTCTGTGTGTTTAAACGTCTTTAACTCCAGACACCTCTATTTGTACAATCAGGGTTCATCGCGGTCATCTTCCTGTTAAAAGCAACACAACTAGTTAATGCAAATTTGTCTTATTCTGCACGTAAGAAGGGACTTTTCCAGGGTCATGAATCTAAATTTGTTATTGTAATAATACGTCTCATATACTAATCTTTTCTTGTTAAGTACGAATTTAAAACGGTTTTAACCTTGAGCCAATAAATGCTCTGTAAAGTTAAAAACAATGTAATAGATCAGCAGAAGTGGCATTTTATGATATTTACTACATACTGTGTTTATTTTCATAATACATGTTAAAATGAATAAAAAACATCCACCTATGCCTATTAGACTTACTTCAATACTAAGATGATATGCACACATACAGCCGGGTTCTATGCAGGAAAGCATTGGGAATAAATAATAGAATTATGGTTTCTGCTTGAGATAGCAAATCTAATGACTTAATTCCAAAAATATAATTCATAATTGAAATCCATAGAAGATTATTACACTGGTCAAAATTCTGAGGTAATTGCCCCCAATTCACTTCACTCTGCAAATTACCAACATGACTACGATAAAGAAGCTTCTCGTATCCCCCAATATCCCTTTCACATCACCGTGCTGACCACAAAACACGTGGTTTCTTTTTTCAAAGCAGTCACAGGGATATAAAGTGCAACTGTACGAAATACAGCCACTCATACTGGGATCACTGTATGTGTATGGTGCCAAATGGGTCCTGGAAATACCGGGGGAGGGACGGGGACACTTTGTGAAGTGCACGATTATCTAAACCCTGTGCTGTACACCTGAAACCAATACAAAATAATACTGAAAGTAAAGTGTAACTGAACAATGAAAATAAAAAATGTTCCCCTCCCGACTTTCGGGCCACTCTCTTCCGTGCCCTCATCAGTCCACCCGCGGTCAGCCCTCCTTCCTCTGCCTCTTGCGTGTGCCTTTCCTTTACTGCCTCCCTCCCTCAGATCTTGACGCGCAGACACGAGCGGACTCTTTGTAAAAATCGCTCCCTTTCCAGCCGATGTCCTCAGATGGCTGCCCACTCTAGTAGGCAAGTCAGAACTGCTTTGCTAGAATTCAGGGCTCCTGAAAGTCTAGCTCCCCCGCACTTGTTCTCATTCTCTCCCTCTCACCACTCAAGCTGGCGGATCCGCGTGGGATGCTCTGAATATCCCTGCTTGAAATGACCTCTCTCCTAAGCACTGAGAAGAAACCTGCCCCCGCCAGCCTTCCTCGTCCGAACTCCCAGCGTCTTCCTCGCCTCGCTGTCCTGCTGCCCAGCGCTCCCCGCGCGCGCACTATCTCTCTGCCTTCTTGCAGAATGCATGGCTCCAAGCGCTTCAGTCCAATGGCTCCGCGCACAAGGCCTCCTCGGTTCCCTCCGTCCCCGCGGTGGGCGTCACACACGCGGATCCCCCAAAATGCTCACTGTCAGAATAAGAAACTCTATGCTGCCTGGTGTGAGGTTATATCAATAAAACAATAAACAACGAGAGCAGGTGAGGATGTGGAGAAAGGAGAACCCTTTTTGTTTTGTTGATGGGAATACAGGTTAGCGTAGCCACTGTGGAAAGCGGTATGGAGATTCCTGAAAAAATTAAAAATGGAACTGCCTTTTGACCCAGCCATCCCACTTCTAAGAATATGTCTGGGGAAGAAAAAAAAAGCCAAAACACTAATTCGAAAGAACATAAGCGCCCCTATGTTCATTGTAGTGTTATTTACAGTCACCCGGTAGGGAAGCAGCCCAAGGGTCCCTCAGTAGATGAGTGGGTCAAACAACTGTGGGACACTTACACAATGGAGTACTACTCAGTCGTAAAAAAAGAAGAAAATTTTACCCTTTGCGACAGCATGGATGGACCTGGAGAACATTATGCTAAGTGAAATAAGCCAGACAGAGAAAGACAAATACCATATGACCTCACTCGTATGTGAAATCTAATGAACAAACTGAACTAACAAGGAAAGTACGGACAGACTCATAGATGGAGAGCAGGGTGACAGTTGTTCCGGGAAGGGATGCTAGGGTTGAAGGGATCCAGCAGAATGGATAAAAACCTCATGGACCTGGACAAGAGTGCGGTGATTGCGGGTGGGGGCGGGTAGTGTATAAGGGGCACAAGTGGTAATGAAAAAAAATACAGTAAAAAGATAAAAATAAAAATAAGAAGGAAACTCCACACCAAGTTGCTGTTCTAAATGTAAAAAAAAAAAAATCACTAGATATTTGGTATAAAATATATTTCTTTGGATGACAAGGAAGTAAAGTTTCAGTAAAAATTAGCATGACTGAGATTTACCCCTAATCAAAATTTATGTTTTCCATAAATAAGCATGTTATTAGACAGCAAAGAAATTTTTTAAATCATATTTACATATGTATGAAAATTATTAAGCAAAGCAGCCCAGGTGAAACATGTTCATATATTTTGCTCAGGCACTGGCAATAGTACCCTGCGCATGATGTGGATTCAAAATAATAAGTATCTGGAGACGAAGAGCAGTAGAAATGGCCGAGATCCCGCCCCTAGTCAGAGGCCTAGCCCAGGTTCTCGACAGACGAGTAATTCAGTTCCCTCCAACAGAAAATCACTTTTTTAAAAAGATTTTATTTAGTTATTTTTAGACAGAGGGGAAGGGAGGGAGAGAAGTATCAATGTGTGATTGCCTCTCGCGTGCCCCCTACTGGGCACCTGGCCCACAACCCAGACATGTGCTCTGATTGGGAATCAAACCCACGACGCTTTGGTTCTCAGGCCGGTGCTCAATCCACTGAACCACACCAACTGGGGCTGAAAAGCACTTTAAAAGCCATAGCCAAAATAATATAATAATACATGTAAAAATGTAAATATCACATTAGCTTCTCTGTCTGACAGTCTATAAGAATCTTCATCTCCAAAAGCGCCTTCTGTCCCAAACTTAGCAGCCATAGTAAAGAGTATATATTTGGGGGTGTTTTCCTTGACATTTTTGATACTTCTTAAAAGTCCAAAGTGTGCTTACTCATTTTGCAAATTTGTGCTGAGAAATATTAATTGTTTAGTAGAAAGTCACCAGAAAATTTACATTTGCAGAAGCAACAACACCAGGGTTAGTGCCTTTCTTTCCATAACTTGGGCAAATCATTTTTATGAAATTTATTGTCCTGGTCACTGGGGAGTTGTGACATTATTGGGTAAATATTTCGTTAGTTCTTCCTCAGTTTCTAAAGTCTCCCTGCAAGGCACAGTAGAGCAGGTAGTTAGTGTATGATCGAAATAAAAGGCTCGGACTCCAATTCAGCAGTTAGACATCCTCTGTTTCAGGATCACAGATAAACTCATCATGCCTTTGAACTGGCAAATGTGTGCTTTCAATGACAATAGGATGAAGGATTATTAGTAGGTCTGTCCACTGGAAAATCCGTCCTTTAATGATGAGGCCTGCCAGCGCCAACATTGTTAGAAGGAATAGAGAAAAAATATTGTGTTTACATATATAATGAAAAAATAAAATTAGTAAAGAAGCTCCATAATTAGATTTTGAACTTTATTAAATGTTTTAAATGAAAATATCTAATACTTATCATTATGTACACTATATATAATTATATGTTATATATTGTATGATAATATGATATAAAACATATAATCCACGTAGGCATATTTTTGTATATGTATGTTATACAAATGTGAATATATGATAAATATCTATTACCTATTCATATGTCTATCTATGCATATGATAATTCTCCATGATAGGGTTGAAATAACACACAGGTAATGCAAGTATGAGCTATTTTTTTATTTAGGATATAGACCAATAGACTTTTGTTAACAGCCTTAACCTTACCTTTCTGGAACACCTGCTATGTTATATTCCCCGTGAATAAAATTTTACAAGATAAATTGATTCATTGTCCTGCGGTTCCTCTTGTCAATTCTGTACTATTTGCCCTTACTCAGCAAATTTATACACCTTGTCACCGTATTTAGCTCTTACTGACCCTAAAATTCATTCTTGGGGAATCAAGCTTCACCGTTATTGAGAGTCGTCAAAAGAAGCGATCCAGAAATGTTTGTCAGCGGACCGGGCCACCTATTAGAACAAGGCTGCGTCGCCCCAGGGTCAGCTCCTCCCACAGCCTTGTCAGGATCAACCTGTTTACTGGGAACCATCTCGCCACGTGTGTGTGTGTCTGTGTGATGTTTATAGATGTATATATGCAAATATATTCATAGAAGAAATCCAAGACTATTTTAGTTTTTATAAGATTAATAGTACCACCTACATTTTGTGTTTTTGTAGAGAAAACTTCCAATTTTATAGCATTATCTCATTATGAGCTATCATAAAAGATCCTGGGAGTTGTTATAGAATAACGGTAGATTCATTAAGCTACATATAAGAATCTACTTATTTTATGATCTATCCCTCTTCATATAGTAATCTAAGAGATGTGAAACCTGGTTCAGGCTGAGCTCCACTTTGTTAGCTGTACGCACTGGGGACGTCTTTGAGGTAGTTTACTCATTTGCAAAATAGGTAATATTTAGTTGTGTGATTTTTAACTATAGTAATTGTTTTATTACTGAACATTTTTATGAAGAAAAAGCACTGTACGGAAATAGATGATTCACAAATAGTGAAATTGGAGAGTAAAAAATCGAAGACACAGGAATAAATTTTTGTTGATTGGTGACATGATACAAAAATCCAAGCCTTTTCCATTTTAAAAGTGTGCTATCCTGTTGGTTAAGAAAACATATTAGGATTTATTTTTGTCCTGACCATGATATTAACATACAATATAACAGTCAAATATGCCTTGTTTTTCATGCTACAAAAGAGATCTACTGTGGTGGATGGAAAATTAACTAAAAGTAATGAAGGGCCATATCTTTAAAAGACATATTGCTGGTGAAAAATATGGTTGAATCACACTGGTTGACTTTTTCTGTAAATGGGTTAAAATTTACACACCACTGGAGATCTGTTTAAGAGCATGTGGGTTAAACACACTGAATCTCCATCCCAAACACAGTAAGGCAGCTACAAGTCAAACATAATGACAGTGCTGATTAATTAGATACTCCTACCCCCAGCACTTCAGAGTGATTTATGGAGACACATCTCTAGCCTGATCCATTGTGCTGACTGGATTAATGGAGTGAGCTAGAAAAATTCACTGGCAACAGTATCTGGCAGCCCAGCAAAACATTAACCCTTGGAGTTTTCTTATCTAGCCTATTGACAGAATATTAATTATGACAAAAAATGCATGTCTCACCTAATTATCTTTTGATAGCTTGGTTTATATTTGACATATAAATATAGATGTATATATTGTGTTGGATATTTGGGTATATTGAAATTCCTTGCATTAGAAAGAAATTGTACATAAACATTCAAGAAGAACAGAATTAGAGTAAACTGTGTAGCCATTATGGAAAGGAAACTATGTGAGCATATCTTTTCCTCTTCACCACATGCTCAGAGCTATTGAAATTTCTTACGGAGTGAAGACAGCATCAAAATTCTTTTCCAAAATACAATATTCCCATTGCGTTAAGAAATTATCAATGTGTAGGTTGCCTGGTGGTAGTGATTTCGGAATAAAGAGAAATTCTGCTTGGGGGAGAAAAAGACATCATTGATATATAAGCAATTAAATTAGAAATATTCTGAAGTGTGCCTTATCAGAAGTGAACACATCAGCACATAAATTGCTTTTGGTATAAACAAGTGAGGTATCATGTATACCTGAATCTCAAAATTAAAAAGCTTCCCGGAGCTATTTCGGCATATTATTTAAAACTATGTAACATTGAAATTGAACCTTCCCTGAAGTATCAACAATTATGAGGCATATCAAGTAGTTCAGCTTTAATTATTTTGTGGTATTAGATCCATCCCATTTATATTTTCTAAATGTGGTAGGCTAAACATATGTAAATATGACTTTTAAGTAGACTTGGTTTAGAGGTCTCTGGGTAAAAATGTGTTTTTTTATTGAGTGAAAGCTGGAACCAAATAACAAATGCCTAATCAAGCAGCTCTGCCTTGCACTGAAACCAAGTGAATAAGAAGTTAATTAAAATATTTATAAAAACTAGCTATCATTAACAGTATAGTAAGCATAACATAAGAAAGTTTGCAAAACTTTGGATAATTTCAAGAATACCCGTTACCTTTTTGGTGACTCAAGGCTCATAATTTGAAGGATTAGACTGTTTGTTATAGATTTTCTTCATTCTAATGATGGTGTAAAAGAAAAGAAATGCAAAACTGGCTAAATCTGAGCTCCTAAATTTTTATTGCTCAAGCCATCAAAAAATGGAAACTTAATACAGGCTTTAATGCCCATAGCTATACCACGTCTCATGAAGCCAATATGGTAGATCAAAGCTGCTGTCTGAAATCTGCCCAGTTGGCGTTTCTGATGGTTCTGCGGGGGTTGCCCTAAGTCATTGGTCCTCCAGAGGCCACTTTCCAGTGTCCAGACTCACTATCGATTGTCCAAAGTAGGAAAGTGCTTCTGACTACCTAGTGGGCAGAGCTCAGCTGGTAAATATCCCGTGGCATACAAGTAGGCCCAGAGTCAGGGACGCTGAGATTGAGAAATGCTGCCCTGTGTAGAATACATTTAAATAATTTTATTTGAAGTTTTCAAATAAAATCATTACTGTTGAGAATCTTACCTCATGGGTAAATGTTAAGACTCACTGATTGGTATTGCAAAAGGCATTAATATCCAGCTAAGAAAACAAAAGGCCCCTGAAAACTGGAAAAGTAAGCATCGGACTATTAATCCTCTCAAAGGGTGTCCTCATTAAAACAGCCCCAAGATATTAAGAGACCCTGAAGACAGAACACAGGCTAGTCAGAAAGTCCATTAATAAATTCCAGATGCAGACTTTTGAATTTGAATATCTTGGACTTCTAAGATCATATAATATCTAAAGACATTATTAAGTGCCAGGGGGAAAAAAAAGTGTTTGTTAATGATGCTGAGAGTATGACTAGAATTAAAGAAGAAATCAGTAACCTTTCCCATGCACAGTGTTATTAAGTATCACAGGTTAATAGAATAAATATCTCCACTGACTATACACGACTGAAGTCAAAACTGTGCATGAGACAAAACAGTTTTAATTTTATTTTCTGCTTAACTAAAATATTTTCAAGCCAAACTGCTCATCTCTCACATTGTTCAAAGGCTCTATTTAGCAGAAAGTAGACTCCGAAGATAGTGGTTCATCTCTCCAAGCATTTCGATTTTAATATTATGGTTTTATTATTAACAATAATACCAGTCTTCACAAATGACTGTTTCTCACCTGGGAAGGATTTTTCAGGTTACGAATCTATTAACATTTTTCTAAGTTCAAACCTAGTCCCGGTGCAGTCAAGTCCAACCTAACGTAGGCTCTCCAACAATTCCAGCTTGCAAACACCTTTGTCACTTAGAACAATTGGAGAACTTAAATTTGTATCACTCATTTGGCACTTAATGCTACACTGCCTCGTTTTTTTCTTAACCAATTATTTTCCACTTATTGTTTATCTTCCTAGTTAGATTATAAACATCCTATCATAACTGTCTCTTTAATGATAAATGTTTGGTAAATATTGGAGAATGAAAGAAGGAAGGAAAGGAGAAGAGAAAGGAGGGAGGAGACAAAAGGAGAAAAAAGAAAGAAAAAAGGGAAGGAGAAAAGGAAGGAAGAAAGGGAGGAGATTGTAGAAAAGGGAGGAGAAAGGAAGGGAGGGAGTCAGAGAGGAAGGAAGAGTCTTTTATGTGACTTTCTTCTGTCATTCAGGAGCAAAGTTGTTCTCGAACTCCCCTGTAAAAGGAAAGTGTTTTCAACCGGCTCAGGAACACTGAAATTTATCAATTTTTAATTCGTCAATGCAGACTCTGTTCCCTTACGCCTAGGTGTAATAATATTTGAGGTTTCTCTAGGTTTTTTCACTCAAGACCAGTAATTCTAAACTCTAACAGTGCAGACCCAGGCCCTAGGGAAGAGTATTAGAATGCGGGAGAGGGTTAACTTGAAAAGCATAATAAATTTACCATAATTACATATTTAGAAAAAAAGCTTTATTTTCATAAAACACATAAAGTAAAGCTCCTACAGTCAGAGTGGGCTTCATAAACCAGATTCGAGCAAATTATGTTCCCATCTTAAACCCTTAAATGCCTTCCTGCTTCCTGGAAGATAAATTCCAGTTCTTACATTGCGTTAGGCTGTCCTTTCTACCTGTTTAATTTCTTCTCTTTTTAGTCCCTAATTCAGGCTCTGAGATTGAACCAAGCCACACTCGTACCGCTTTTCTGTATGCTCCATGCCCTCTCTTCCTATCTGCCCTTTGCACGTGCTTGTTAACCTCAGCTGGGTCCCCAAGCCCCCTGACCTCCAACACACATATAAGCGGGTATGCTCACACACATGCACATTCTGTACCTACTTCCCACTTCACTTCCTGCAAGGACTATTCTGGGGGACAAGCTGCTTCTGGGTCAGGTGTCAGGCCTGCGGGCTCCTCTGAGTATCCAGTACGTCCTCCTGTACCTCCCTCCCGACAGGCTCCACACACGCCAGTGAAACTGGGCACATGGCAACTGGGTCTGTTTCGTGAAGACCCTTTATTTTCACTCTTGCTGTCCCGGTATTCCCAGTATCTAGTACTGAGTCAGGCAGATATGTTTTTTAAATAAATCCCTGTTAAATTGAACTAAAACAAACTGAACTGCATAAATTTAGGTTTACTATATGGTGGACCTCCCCAGAAAATCTTATTTTGATTAAAAACGAATTTGGTGTTTTGTTTTAAGAGATTAGTAAACACTTGTGCTCAGATCTCCATAGCTTCCCAGTACCTTTCTTCTGTAAGGGAATTCACCGTATGTTTATTAAATCTTTCCACTTACAAGAGTTGGCTTAAGGTAGATGTCAAAAATGCGGCTATGCAGTGGTTACACACTACTTCAAAACCACTACTCCTCGACTCCAGAAATAACCACTTTAACCTGTAACATTTTACTCATCACAGTGTTTCTTTATTGAAATGTCTTCTAATAAAGTTTGCTTTTCTTTTCTGAAAATTGAATTAAATAATCCTTGGTAAAAACTGGAAAAAGCACAGAAATAGAAGAAAAGAGTGATCACCCACACGATCCCAACGTGCAGAGTGGCCCCAACAATGTGTGGTCGAATCTGCTTTCCATTTTCCTACGTTCCTACTTTTACACAGATCAGATTGATCGAGGCAAATGGATTACATCCTGCATTTAAAGTATAATTTTATACCATAAGCATTGCCTCATGCCATCATGCCACGATCTTTGTATACTGAATTTTAAAAGACTTGTCTAATACTCTAAGGCGACTATATCACACTTGATTTCCCTATTTCCCTAGTAGTGGTCATTTAGATATTTCTCTATGCATTACAGTTGTCCCCGCTTTCAAGAAACAGGGGCTACAGAGCCCCATGTAATTTTTTTCCTTGCTTCCTATTTATGTAACTTGCCATATAATAGGTGCTTCGCTACAACACTACTGTTTAGAGGACTGTGTGTGAGTAACATAGGTGGGAATGTGGGGAGAAAGCCACAGTTTCCTCTGCCTTATGTACGGCTGATAAGTACAGTCATGACTTGAGGAATGGTAACATCACTCAATTTGCTTAAAACACTTCCCCTCAGATTCAATGAAATGGGACTGGTGAAATGGCGAATTTAAAACCGCCTGCAGCCAAAGATGCGGTAGCTCTTGATAGTTGAGGGAGTAGAAGTGCTTTCTGCAGTGCTGGCCTGAAAATCAATCATCCCAGAAGTAGGGAAGGTATGATGCCTTACAGAGCAGTAACTTGGGAGGGTGACAATACCAATAATAATGTCACACTGAATAGGTTTCAGCATTCCAGAGCCGAGCAGACATAGGGACAGGTTTTCCCACAGGTTGGTAAATTACAGGAAAATCCATGAAAATGTTTATACACTATACTTTCCAGATGGACATATTCTTCACAGAAAAAGGTCAGGAACACGTCTGTTAAGAAAAGCCATCTATACCAACAATTTGCTTCCGGTATCGATGAGAGAGAAAAAGTCAAATAACTGGATTCAATGGTTTTTGCAGTTTGACCTCACGAAACAGGCGGGACAGAAACCCAAGGGTTGTAAATGCTCAGTTATAAAGGACTTGACAACAAGATGTCCTTTCTTGGTCCCAGAGGCCGGACTCCCACTGGAAGTTGAGACAAGTGATTTCCGTAGTAAGGATACCTTTGTTAGGATTTTCTGTCTGTTTTAGAGATACTGCATTTCTCCACTACAAATGGAATCCAAGAAAGAGTAAGACTTCAGCTTAATTCCTACTGTTAGACTAGAATTCAAGGAATCTTTTTCTTTGTTGAAGACAGCAATGGAAATAAAACAGGTAAATCCCTGGTCTTAGATGTAAGTCTGGGGATTTGACCCTCACATAGCGGAGGGGGAAAGGTCTCATAGTTGGGGGAAGAGAAAATACAGGGACCTCTGCAGGGATGCAGGGCAGCAGGAGGGGGGTCCTGGAGGAGTACGGACCCCAGCACTGGTCTGGAGAATAGGAGCCCCGAGCATGACCCGATGTCGCAGCGCTGGGACTGCTGCTGGTTGGGGAGAGCAGACTCTGCCTGGGGCAGGGGGACAAGCAGGCAGGGGGATTCCGAGGGGCCGCGCCCGGGCTTTTGCCCCCATTTTCCCCCTGGGTTCACAGACGGCAGTGCTGCTGGGAAACGAAAAAGAGGACGTTTATGTGTTTTATCTACTCATAAACTATCTTCTCAGGTGTATAAAGTTAATTCTTAACACTTGTGTAGATGACTTAATTCTGTTGTTTTCACTTAACCATGATGATCCTATTTTCATTCAAAAAAATTCTGTTATAATTTTCTGTATTGTTTGTATAGACTATCCAGGTTTTCAAATGACATAATGTTTTAGCTTGAGTATCTAAGAGAATGCAAACAAAACTTCCAGGAACCAGAAAAATTTCCAAGAACAAAGAAACAAAATCTCATTTTGTACTTACATTTTCTATATTTACTAAAAAAAAAAGACTTGAACTGAAAATCAAAGAAAATTTGAGAAATTCAGAGAGACAATATTTTTAAACTATTAATTTTTAAATGAATGGGTTGTTTTCATCTACCTAGCACTAAAGATATTATGATATAAAATAATACTTTTCTATACATTTAAAATTGTTTTATTGTTTCTTTGTATTCTTGTATTATTTCATTTTTTAAATGTGTGCATGACACATGTAGCTATGAAGAGAAAAGCTATCATAAAAATATTATCATTTTATTTTAAGCAAATATCCTTTCTTGAACTTTTGTGAAGCATGCTCTTAGGAAAGGGGTCTCTAAGCAAAAATACTCTCTGGTGGTTTCCAGTTTGCTGGGGCAGAGATAACACACGTGAAGGACCCGCCCAAAACTTGTTTAGGAGGGAGAGAACAGGGAAAATTAATACGGAGTGAAATGCAGTCTATTTTCAATGATGAGGAAGTAGTGGAGGCAGCTGACATTTCTGACTTATTGGTGATTAACGGATTCCCCCTCAACAGTAAAAACTGTGTAATGGCTAGCCATTCCTTAATTAAAGTTTCTGAATTTATGATACCAAACTGCACAGTATCGATCCTTTAACTGTATTTTGAAATCCAAATAAGAGTGTTTTGAGGTAATCCCTCATTGCCCATGTAAACTATACATTTACGTACCTCGATAATTCTGTCGTACATAGGAACGTCTTATGCATTTGAGTCCAAAGCAGTAAGGTTTATCCCAGTGGTCCTCAATGCAGGCGAATCTGCTTCTCCAGGGACATTTGGTAAGATCTGGGGACATTTTTGTTCCCACAGCTGGGGTGACGGGTCCTGCCGGCATCTAGCCGGTAGAGGCCAAGGGTGCTGCTGCGCACCCTGCAGTGCACAGGATGGCCCCTGGCAGTGTATCTGGCCCAGAATATCAAGATTGCCAGGTTTAGGGGTTTACCTCCACATGTCTCTATTCAGTGGTCAAGGGAATATCGGTTCAAAGAGAAAGACTGGCTAAAAAATTAGGGGAGTCTGTAACGCAAGAGATTAGCCTGTTCTACAATAACACGTACGTGTTAGATAAAACGACATCATTTAATTAAAAATGTTTTCAAGGCCTTCTTCATTTTAACCCCCTTTGGAATCCGTTTCGAGAGACTCCCTCAAGGTACACCTTTTACTCTGGTCAGTGTCTCCTCAGTGTCTCACAAAGAAGATAAGGTTGTATTTAATGCCATATTGTTATTTCTATTCTTTTAACCTGCAGCTATTTCTCTTTTCCTATACCTTTCCCTTCTTTCTATTCAAATATTTTATACCCTCTGATAGTTGGGTAAATGCATACCTTTTCTTAAAAAAAATGTTTAAAGAACAAAAACTGAACTTTCGTTCCTTTATTCTCTCTGCCACATAATTTAGCATTAATCATCACCCTTTGTCTTCTGATGGTTCAAGTCTCACTTTTACCTAGACGGTGCGCTTTGGGGTAAGAACCAGGCACCATCCCCAAGCTCGAGGATTCTCCTGGTATTTCACACAGTACACAGAACAGCATATGCAGTAAATGCGCATTAAATTCTTATTATTGTGTTGATTTATTCCTTTAGGATGACAGAAAAACAAAGGGTGGAGAACAGTAAGGAAGAAAAGAAAAATTTTAAAAACTCAAGAGAAAATAGGCCTTGCAGCAAATTTAATAAATTTTTTCTCAGTGATCTTTGCTCATGTATGTTGCGTCTCTCTCATAATGTAATCCAATTAACTTCCATTTTACCCGGCCTCAGCCTGTACTTAGGGATGCTGAAATAAGTCACTATTTTCTAAGAAATGCCACGCAAGTTAAAAGCTATCATTTTCTCTACGCGCCCTGAAAAGAGCAGCCCCGATTCTAGCAACGGAGGGCGAAGACTGCCTTCGGGTTCTGGGGACAGGCACTGCAGCTTTGAACCCTGTAGCCTGCTCGTTCACTACGCGAAACTGGGGAAGCCAGTTAACTTTTCTGACTCGGACGTTTCACCTCTTTCACGGGAATACTAACAGTGACCCGTTCAGATGGTTGTTACGATGACTACACGAGGTAATAGATGTGAGGGACTTAGAGCAGAGCCACGCGGGGGCCGGGGTTTCAGGAAATGTTAGGCGGTCTCATTACCCAAAACATCACTTAATCCTGGGACCCCTCAAGACCTTATCTGTTAACATGACCTGAGATCTCAGGTCTTCAAATCATCTTAGCATTTCAAACACGGAATAATGTCCTTTAACTGAAATTATTTTCTTTCTCAATTACTCGAGAAGTGATATTACAGTTCACTGTGCTTCCTATAGGGTGCATTCACATCCTTTTCAAATGTTTGTTGTATTTTTAAATCTACCCAACCTAAAAATCTAAAATCAAGAATAAAAATGTTCTTAATCTCACATACTATAAATCTGCTTTTGTGTGTTCATAAACACTGGGTTCATGGTGAAATAAATTAACGCCGTAAAGCACACATATGTCAACAATTACTGAGTGCAATAATTTAAGGCCTGATTCACTAAACTTTCCCTCAGCCAATAGGCACTCTTGCACGAGAAATGTGATTTAGGGGCAAAAAGGACCGAAGTATAAATATCGCGCTGACTCCATCTTTCATATTCCAAAGTGCTATAACTTTCAGAGCACTACTTCCTACACTTATGGCATACCCAATTAGCTCCCTCCCACCAACATTTATTTATGCCATCATTTTCCCTGGATTAGTTCTGATTTATAAATAAGCATGCTTGTTGAAAGCAAAGTAGAAGTGTGATTTAACCCAAGGTAAGAAAAATGTGTAGGTTTAGTTTATCAAAACTTGTAATAAGCATTGGCGAAAAAAAAAATTCACCTACACAATAAATGGCAAAGTGTTTAAGCTTTACCTGCTTGATTTAGAAGGGTAATTATTTCAGCATCCATTCTTCTGTTCTTAAACGTAATGCCTTAGCTGACAAGTACTGACTTACTGTGGTATAACACAAAATTTCTCAGCGTGGCTGGAATAGCTGACTTCCTAATATTTCACCTGGACTGATTTTTTTTTTAAACTTATGGGAACTATTTTAAAAGTATGACTCTAAGAGAAAGCATTCATATGTTAGAGACAAATAGCACATACGAATTTCTGCGAGTTATAAAAGGAGGGAGAGGAGGGGAAAGGAGGATACCCCTGTTATTCTAAAGAGTCCTTGAGAGAAGAAACAGGTTGCTCCGAGCCAGCTACTTAGCTCCTTTGCAAACGCCCTTCTCCCCTCACCACGAATTGACATACGACCAGCAAATAAATATGCAACAACAGCGGCAAACACCCAGGGAAAGGAATGGTTGAGATGTGTGGAGTTTGTTGTGCCGGCTCTATCCTGCAAAGAGAATTGAGAAGTCTAGCTTAGTATTCTGATCAGAGCAGCAGCTGCGTGTGAATTCAGGTCTGTTACTGATAATTACCAATGGCTGCCGCGGCCTCTGTATAGTCCGCCGCTGTTCCTTACCACGAGCCCGTGCAGTGCGTCTCTCCTGGGTCATTTCCCCCGGAAATGCAGCTCTAATTTCATTCTTCTGCTCCAAACATTCATGCCTTATTGCCTGTGTAATCTTGAAAAAAAAAATGACGCTTTCTGATTCTGTTTCCTCATCAGCAAAGCCTCTTCTCCGAGAGTTTACGGAGATAATGTATGTGAACATTATAGAGGCTAAGTACATGTGAGCTTAGAAACCTGAAATGTTTCTGTTTTCAGGAGAAGCGCATTACTGTGGCTCATCAGAAATTCAATTAGGCAGAAACCCAATAGAATTTGAATAAAATGTATAGAGTCATATGGTAAGGACCTGCCGTAGATCTCTTTTACCCCAGTTTCTCCAACACCAATGATCATGACATTATTCGCAGATTAGTTTTCTTAAACTACGCCCCTTAGGGCGCCACTCCTCTGTATAAAAACCTTCCACGGCTTTAAGTTGCTCAGGAAATGAGGACAAACTCTTACCACTTCAAGGCCCAACCCCACCTGCCACCTCCTCTCCGTAGCTTCCAATACTCAGAGCCAAGCTGGACCATGAGCTGCCCTCAAATACCCTGACTGCCTTCCTGCCTTTGCTCACGTTCCTTCCTTTCCGCCATGTTTTTTTTCTACTGAATCAATTTCTCCATAACTATTGGATAAATTGAACAAAAATTAATGAATGAACTATAACTTGCTCTCTAAGTCTACAAGATGGTCTGTTGTGTTCCTAAGGGTTTTCAATTAATTGATTCTGGGTTAAAATAAAATCAGGTTAGTGTGAAAAAACAGCCAAGGGTTTATTTTAGGGGTGACTGAACGTTTAACTTCTCAGCCAGCTGAGCCTATGTCAAAAAGACATGACTAATGTGTCACTTCACACTTTTGTGGAATTGCCTGGGAGGTCGTTCACTGCTATGAATGAACACAAAGCACGGGGAGTGTGTAGGATGTTTTCATGACGACTTCGGACACTGGGGACAGACAACACACCACTCACAGAGCTCCAGAGCAAACCAATAATCTTATTAAGGCCGCGTGCAAACCCACGCCTTCTTTCTAAATTTGGATGCTAACGGAAATCAAGTAATGCACGCACAAACAGCCTACATATTTTTAATATTCAAGGTGAGATGGAGAAAGGCCGGAGGCTGGTGTGAAGGTCACAGCTGAGTAGTGGCACTGATGTGCTGTGACGTGATTTGCCCCTAGAGACCCCAACTCGAAAATTGGCCTTAAACTGAAAATGAATCTAAAAGTACTACTCCTATAATTCACAGGCAGGAATTCTGGCATGCCCAAATAGTACAGCATGTGCGAGAAGTTTGACCACATTTAAGAGTGGCTGTTTAGATTAAGTCAACACAACTCTTTCTTACATGGCCTGATTTGCTCTTTGGCAAGTCTTTTACAAATATAAGTTCTGAGTGTACTTGTTGAAGGAACGGGTGCATGAACATTCTGGATGGTAGTGATTTAATTATCTTACTCTTATAGATAGCTCAAGATTATTTGTAATCGAATCCAAAGATCTCACTCTTCTATTTTTTTAAAATGAGGACTATATTTATTCATTCAACTGCCACCAAGTGCCAGTCATAATCCTAGGCACTAGGGATGAAAATAAATAATAAGACAAAGTTCTTGCCTAAATGAACTTACAGTCAAGTGAAAAGAAAGCACAAAGTTTCATATTTATAGAGGAGTTGTCTGAGGAAATTATGAGTCAAGGTAGACATCGTGTTGAAGTTTAGAAGGTAGAGATAGAGGAGTATTGTTTGAGAAAAATGTGAAGACTCAGGCCATTAAAATATTTCTACAAAGACCTATGAATGTTAATGTTACTTGTGTCTGCAATTTTTTTTCTCAAATTATCTTTATTCCCAATTCTAATTTTTTTGGTACTCATCTCCATAAAAATGCATCATATCTCAATTTCAGAAGCACCATTTCCCTTGTCCTAACACGTTAATACAACTGATGATCTAAGGTTGTTGTAAGTGGGACCTTAAAATTTTGCATTTATTTTCATGTTGGGGGTTATCTTTGTCAGAAATGTTACCAATAAAAAAATATTCCAGATTGAAAGCAATTGTTACCTCTGAGGGACTTAAGGGGATAAAGAGAAAAGAACCCTCACTTCTTATTTTACTTACTTCTGTATATTTATAATGATTATATAAATTTTGTGATTGATTAAAAATAAATTAGAAAGTACAAATAACACAAAAGGAAGTGAACACTTATTGGGTTAAGCCCACACTCAAAAACCTCAACCAACCTAAAATCATGATGCTAGCTCCTCTCATTTGAAAGCAGAAGGGCCATGGTGTCTTGGTCAGTAAGGAGTAAATGCAATATGACCTTCTATTCAAACAGGAAGTGATACGGAAGAAATGGTTGAGTATGGTCTGCACAACCAACTGATAAAACTCCCACCAGAATAACCAAGTGGTTAAATAAATTTAATTATGTTTTCTCAATGTTTGAATATACATATGCACTGTATAAGTTTATATTTAAATGCTTCAAGAGTTATGGGAAAATACTCACAGTGTTGTCATGTATCTAAATACTTAATGTGGTCATTGCTTCTTTGTAATATCGAATGGATCTCTAAGAAATTAATGTTGATAATTCTTCTTTGTAAACCATATTATCTAAATCTGCATTTCACTTGGCCTCTTAAAACCTGACCCTCTGCATATAGTTGAAAGAGCTTTCATGTTAAAGTTGTAGGTCAAGGCCCAGGAATGTGGAAGTTGTGATTAGAAGTGATTGCAGAGCTTATTAAATACTTGACTTCATAATTTCATCACTCCTGGAAAATTCTGCTCCATTCTTATTTTTCTTTTTCTCACACTCCATTTATGTGCACATTGTAATTTTTCCTGTACAATATATGGCTTAATATATTTTTATGCTCCTTTTTACATTTTCCATCATTTTTTTTCTCTAGCTTGATCCCATATTCAGCTGACCTATCACTCTGTTTACTAAGCCTCCCTTCTGTTCTATCAAATTTTCTAAGCCCATCCATTGAATTCTCATTTTTAGATATTGTTTTTTTCCAAATATCTAGAATTTATTTTTATCATTTTAAATATATTCCAGGGTTCTGGTAAGATTTCCCGTGATGGCACACTTATCTTTTTCAGCATATTAGTCATAGCTATTTTAAATCTATATCTGATAACTTCGAATACCTGGATTACAAATTCTTTCACTTTTTTATTCACAGGGTTTGGGGTAACTTCATCCCCCCTTAGTACATGTCTTCTTGTGCTCATGAGTAATGATTTAGAATGAGTATAAGCACAGTAGAATTGCTGGATAAATTGGTCACACACATGATAGCTTTTCTAGAAACTGACATCCCAAGCAAGCACGTATTTCCCATTTTTCCAGAAGCTCAGCAACATTTGCTATCGCCAGACTATTAAATTTTCTGATATGTCATATATGTTATTATAAACCCCCCCAAATTGTTACATTCTTAATAATTATTATGTTCCTGAAGATTGTATTTCTGTTTCAAAACTGTTCAGATAAGTTCATTTTGGCTAGCACAATTAAATGGGGAACAATTATTTAAATGAATATTTTTTCTGTCATTTGTAGTTGTAAATATATTATTAAATTTGCTCATTTTATTTGTATTATTGACTTGGATTAGTTTCCCAATTCACTAAAATAAATCACTGGCTCAAAAATGGTTTATTGGAGGGTAAAGTGACACCAAAAATCCCAACAACAATACTATTTAAAGCTAACATTGAAAATACAAATATAGAACAGATAGATAGTATGACTATAAGGTATGACTCAGTATATGAGGAAGTAAGTGAATCTCAAATGTAACAATTTAAATGAGTGGACAAAGGGGAGAAAAATTACTAATAGGAATCATAACCCTCTGAATGTTGGATTTTACAGGGTGGTTGTTTCCTTTTCCTCGTTCCTCCATTGCCTTGTCTGATGAGAATATGGCACCAGGATTTTTGAACAGTGGTTCAAATGGACAAATTGTCAAGAATTTTACTTTTTCTAACATTTTTTATTCTACATTCACTTTTCCTTACTAGGTCGTAAGGAGGTGATGTTATGTGGGTGCTTGGCATTTACTAATATTTTATAGGCCCAACTATTGCTAAGATTGTGAATCGAAGAGGAAGCAATGGTTTTTAATGTGCTGTTTGTCTTCTTAAGTGATTATGCTACATGATTATCTAACCTAGCCTACGAAATGATTAAACTGTTTCGATGCAAGTGAAAGGAAATTACTTCGTACATTTCTTCTATATGCACCTTTTTCTAAGTGTACTTATACAGAAACGATGGACTGACTATGAAGCTCTTTCATCTAAATTTATTCCAAGGGCTCTCCCTGATATAAAGCAAAAAAAGTTATGCAATATCATTTTGACTTTAAGCCTGTTTTAGGTGACTTGCCTTCAAGGGAGTAGTTTCCGAATACCTGAAACAGGTACACAGTCATTTTCCTTCCTTCCAAGCCAGTCACTGCTGAGTGACATCAAAAGGTTCCCCAAAGCGTGCACTGTCTGCATGTTGAAACCTACTTCTTAGTGTTATGCTCCCCAGTGTCACCCGACATGCTCCTTGGCCTTCTTTCCAAGCATGTTTGTGTTGGGCTAGAAGCCAGGGGCATTGGTGTGTGGAACCCAGGTAGCCATCCGAGGGCCATGGTTGCGTGTCTAATTTTGTTATATTAAACCTGTCACAAAGCGTTAAGTAAGAGATTACAGCAAGTGTGCATAGAACACATGGTTTATAACTTAATAAACTTGTAGTGTTGGAAACGAGCTAAAACCTCTCTCTTTCATCTGCTTTTCCATTTGGCTTCACCAATCTCTTTAAACCACTGTTAGAAGACTGGGTGAAACTATAAAATTTTTTCATGACCACAAGAAAGATTGCTCCCAAGTAATAGCCATACCAAGAGTTAGTCAGAAATACTTGAGAAGCTAACAAGGATTTTCTTTTCAATCCACACAAATATCTATTTCATATTCCATGAAAGTATGGTGAATCCTTTTAATTGCTGATGTCTAAATATATTTTTAATTTTCTAGAAATCTGGTTATTTGGGTAGGGTAGATAGCTGTTTCTGTTGTAGAAGCCAAGGACATCCCAATTTTTTAAAAAATTAAGGACAGAAACTCTTGAGCTTAGAATTACATAGTACTTGTTGATTTATTTTTCTTAATTAGCGCAGGTAGATCTAAGTGTTGCTGTGCTCAGAGCATAGATACAGTACATTAGAGGGCACTATTTAAGAAATAGAAAAATAACTTACTAGTGTAAAATTAGGTACAGTAATTCAAGTGTGAAAGAAATCACATCATACAAAGTATAAAAATCTGAAAAATACCACGAAAGTCGCTCTAAAAAGCCATAATACTTTTATGAAGCAGTTCTCCACACACCCTTGGTTACGTACTTCGGTGGCTGTTGTACCGCAAGCTCCAGGCACAGGGCTTGGGATGGCTACAGCCCGGCTGTCCCTCAGGCCTTCTCAGGGGTCCTCTCCACCATGGGGTGTCTCTGCACATAATAGGCACAAAGAAGTATTTCAAAAATAAAAGTAGTCTAAGAAATGACTTTAAAAGATGCCTCTTCCTGCCCCCCTGCCTAATAAATGTGCAGGTTCATGAAGACCAGAAGGGACGGCAGAAGCACCCCAAGCCTTGTGCGTTGGATTACCAGGTAACCTTCTGTAGGCTACGTGGAAGCGTTTCCCTGCCCTGGGGAAACAAAGCCTAACGAACCCGGGTGACCGAAGCCATTTAAAGTCATTTCGCCTAAGAACAAGAAGTGAATGTGTTTGCTTTTTAACAATGTGCGTGAGGCCAGGGACTGCACCCTGAGCATGGGAGCCTTAGAAGCAATTGTCCGATACAGCAATTAGGAGCCATCACCTGGGCAGATATCGGAGAGGGATGTTCACATGTGGAAAACAGGGTTCAGATGTGGTCAGGGCAGCTGGACGCTCACGGAGGCCGCTCGGAGGCAATGAGGAGGTCAAAGTCAGCAATGCACCAGCGTCAGGTGTAGGGAAGCAGAAGGGGTAAAGGAAGCAGAGGAGGCGAGGAAGGGGCATGTAACCGCGCAATCCTAAGAGCAGGGGGGCCTGTGCCCACAGACAGGCATCTTTGAACAAGTGAGCATCTCCAGAAGGCTTCCAAGCGAGCCGGGGCTCAGGCAAGTCCATCCAGGTTTGCAGACGGGGCATGGCCTTTGGCCTGGCAATACTCTGAGGCAGTGCTTTCTCTTTGGGGTCCCTCAGGAATCTTCCAGAAGTCCCAAATGGCATGAATGTTCCCAATTTTGCAGTCCATTACCATTTAAGTCATTTCTTTCCCCACCTTCTAACTAAAGCACTGGTGTCTCCCACTGTTCCCTCCCTCTATAGGGGGACCCACGGTTCCAGGGTGCCCAGGACTGCACGGGTCCTCACACCCAGGACGTCACACCGAGATGAGTTGATGACCCTAACTGTGGTCTAAATCATCCTGCAACTGCACTCTGAGGTCACAGCAGAGCAGTGACAGGGGCTAAGCACGCCCCAAACACCAGAATTCCAATCTAACGCACCTTTCATCTCCGTTTGTTCTTAGTATGATTATCAAGTCCTGCTTTTGGAACTTACTAATTTAATAAAAGTGCTGGAATTTATTTTCAAATTTATATTTTTAATGTACAAAGTCCTAGGCTGATAACGAATACATATTCTTTTGAAAAATTTGGTTTTCACAAATATGTGCGCTGTGTGTGTGTGTGTGTGTGTAAATTACACCGCTCTGACTGGGGCAGGATGAAATTTACTACTAGATACTCAGACACTATGGAACGAAAAATCCTCATTCTAATAACAACTCAATTTTCTTGGAGTGGCACTGCCATGGAAATTGAGCCATTGAGCTACTGAGCTAAAACATTTTCTGAGCTCTAAAGCAAAGTAGATCTTATGAAACCCATAAATTAACATTTGGAATAAGATTAATGCATCATAATCTCACTCCCTTTTACAGATTCCATCCTCTATTTCACAATACAGGCGAACTGAAGTAACGAGAAGCCTCCCAAAACCCATGTCACCGTGGAAGTGCTAAGCCTGCAGTGTTTATATTATGCCAGCACTTAGGGCTAGTGTGCATGGCGCAGGGCTGGAGGAGTGGGAGATGTATGGGTGTCAACTTAGTCTTACAGAGTAAGAGCAAATTACCTACTTTGAATCTCCTTGGATGTCTGTAAATGATGGGGCTCTGCGTTTGGGGCCTCTTAGCATTTCAAATGTGAGCACTTTGTGTTGGGATTTCACTGAGTCATTCTCTAATCTTTCTTTGTCAACCAGGTTTCGCGTGGGGAAAGATTGTGGCCCTGCACAGGGAAAGTGGCCAGTGCATTTCTGAGAGACTGAGTTGCACAGTGAAGTGCTGATTGTGGTAGTCCACAGCCCCACCGGTGACGCGCAGGAGCTACGGAAATGGAGGCACGTACTCGCCACGGCGTCAACTCCTGGGTTCTCTGCATGGTCTACAGGGAGGTGCTTGGGGCTGGCCAATGGGAGCCCCGAGGCTGCCAGGTCATGCATGTTGATTGAGAGCTCACTACATTTGAGACATCATCATTCTGAGTGCTTTTATATAAATAAATTTAATTAATTCCCACAAAAAACTCCATGGGAAAGTACTTCCCCACTTACAGAGGAGGATACTGATGGTTAAAGAGTTTGAACAACTTGTCCAAACATTCTCAGTGGCCGAGCCAGGGTTCAAGGTCCACCAGAGTTCTTTCTCGGGCAGCGAGTCTCTCAGTACGTGAGGTGGGCAACGCATTCACTGGCCCACCCGTCGTAGGCTGTGTGCAGATGGATACACTAACATTACGTGTTTGATAGGAATAATTTTACAGGCTGAGTGTATTTAATAAAAACTCTAGAAGGCATTACACTGATTGGTCGGGAACACAGCACCATTTTTATCCAGGTGAGTGAAAAAGGTAGGATATAAAACTGTGATTAAAGTTAAGCTAAATAGCATATCCATATAAATAAAAACCAGAAATGTAAAATATCAATGTTGTAATGGTGTCGTTTTCAAGAGGCAGAATTGCAAATACATTTTCTGAATTTTTCTATAATGTGGTAATATTATTTTAGTGATGAAAACTTCAGTACGTTTACAAGTTGTAAACAATAACTTGGAATGAGAGAACATGGCTGGAGAACACCCAACATTAGGGACATACTAGGAACAGAAAGTGAGGTTATTAATATAAGCAGAACCCTGTTAGAAATTAAACCTATAATAGAGTCCTTAATTTCTGAAATGAAGTCTATTCTAAATGTCAGGTGAACTATAGAAGTGTGTGTTTTAGCCCATAGATTTTTTTAAAATGTCATCATTAGCCCCTTTCTGTCTTGCCAGTGACGGATACTGAAAGGCGAGAAGCCTCCGGCGGAAGCGTTAGCCCTCTGCGGATACTCGGGACCGACTGCCGGACCGCGTGATGTGCGTGCCTTTTGGGGAAACCGTGCATCTGCCGCCTGTTTTCTTGTAATGTTTGCCAGAAGCTGGATCGATTAATGTTATCTGTATGAGACTATCATTTTCCCACTGAAAAAAGTTTTATTCAGTCATCTGTGTTTAATATTTTTCTCTTAGATCATGGACTCGCCTACCCTTCAAATCATAGAAGACTTTTTGTTACCATCACTAACCTGGTGTAAAAACGAAGAAACATGCTCTTTAATGTCAAGCAACCCTGGTGTGTACAGCTTCTATGTTACTATTCTTAACTGAAGTTCAAGGCCACCTCTGAAACAGTCCCCTCGGGAAGGAGGAGAAATTATGTTGCCATCACTCAAAATATTGCTCTTTTTGGGGGTTGCATTTGCGGAACTATAGGCGGAATACCCCAGATTAAATCCTGTCTCCACACAGGCCCGCTTCTCTGTTTTAGCCAGTTCTTCTCAAACCATTAGATAGTTCCAAAAATTCTGTTTTACCCATGAATAATGAAGACCTCATTTCAATGGCTGAGAATCTACTCTGAAGTCTGATCCAAAAGATAATGTTCAATACTTTGAACAATGTCAACAATGTTAATGTCAATGTACATTCTCCTAAGGTGGACATTTTGATGGCAATGTGCTCACTTGGAAATTAATGTTTAGGTAATTTATGGATTACTGGCAGAAGAGTTAACGCAGAAGAGCCCATCCACAGTACCATGTATATAAAACTATGCTGATTTACTGAGATTTGTCTTTAATTTCTTCAGTGTATTTGCCATCCTCCAACTTCTGAACAAAAAGGTAAAACATATCTAATCTGACACACTCTTTAAGGCCCAACTTAATTCTCCACTACTTAGTAAGGACTCCCCAGGTAAAGCAACTCCAATGGCTTCCCTTCTTCTAAATGGCTACTGTAACTGAGTGTTTGAAGCTCTCCTTTTGGCATTTTATTAGCTATCATCAATGTTACTAGCTCTTTTACCATATTTTGCCTCTCTCCAAGGCAGATGGGAAACTTCTAGAGGAAGATCGCCGTATTACATACTTTGGGGGGTTACTGCACAGCAGCTAGCACAACAGTAGGCCCTCAGCAATGCTGGCTGAATAAATGGGAATACATGGGAGGAGCCCACGTGGCAGTTCTCAGACTACACCAAGAGGTTTGGTACATCCATTCAAATGCAGGGGTGTGTGTGTGTGTGTGTGTGTGTGTTGAAATTTGTATTTTTCCAGCATGGTTTGAAAACAATTAAAATGCAAAAAACAGAGAGCTCCACGCAGTGTCGGGGCTGGAGTTCCCGGGCATGGGGGAGGCAAGCTGGGGAGTTGTCCTGCGTCCTGATGCGACTTTGCCCGCATGGCCCAGGCAGTTGGGCTCGATCTGCGATTCAGAAGGAACTGGCGGACATCAAATTAGCCCCTCCGCCTAACTGCAGTGCTGGCCCCAAAGGCGATAACATCTATGAATGGAGACCAACCATTCCAGGGCTACCAGGGTGTGTGTATCAGGGTGGTGTATTTCTCCTTGATAACACTTTTACCCCAGAGTACTCCTTCACAGCCTCCAAAGGTTACATTGCGGAGGAGAATTTATCGCTGTAATATTAACAGTCAAGGAGTTATTTGCTTGGACGTATGAAAAGATAACTGGATTCCAGCACTAACCATTTCTAAAGCCCTCCTTCCGATCTGCTCATGTCTTACAGACTTTAATCCTGCTGACCACTTGTTGGGAAGGGTTGCCACTCAGTCTACGACCAACAGAGCAGAACGTGACAGAATGGCCAGGCAGTGGACCAAGAGCTCCGCTACATAAACTGGGTTTTCACAATTCTTACGTTACTTGTCTGTCACAGACAGAGCTGCTTATGATTTCGAAAGGGTGGGGGAGGGTGGGAGTTGGTAAAAAGTAGGGTATTTCTATAACAGATATTATTCAGTCTTATTTCCTAAGATTTTGTTGTAACTCAAAGGATCTTGCTACGGTAGACAGATTTGGTAATAGCAACATTTAAAATTGTCGTTAGTTCTGCAATAGAAGCTAAGATGTAAATAAAATTAAAAAATAAAATAAAATGCAAAAAACAAATATAATTGCTGACAAACATAATACAACATATACAACAACTTATAAACCATCAGATTTACATGTGCAATGCTAAATGTCATTAAATTAATTCTAACATCACTTTATTCGCTTGCACTTCTGATAAGAGCTGGCTTTTTTATGTTTATCCTATCCCCAAATAAGGTATTAAGTTATTGAGAAAAAAAAGTTGCTCTTTAGTATGTACATAGTTTTTGAAAGCATGAAACGAAGTTTCCTACTTTCAAAGTGTGTCGAAGCATTGGACCAGCTGCTGTGATCATGAAGATTAAATAGAAACGAGACCTCTGCTCCCTTCGCCAGGGACCAAGTTACCGGGAGGCCATCCAGCCTCTGCTTTCTGAGATAGAGTTTGCTGACTCACCAGTTTCTTTACTTTCACTCTGTCTCAGCAATGGTCATTTTAAAAGCACCTGCTGTCTTTCACCTCACCTGCTGAGGTCAGTCTTTCCCCTTTCCCCTTGAGTTACCTGTGATGTTCTCTCACGGATTCAGCAGAAGGGAGGTCTGCAACAACTCAGAACCATTCCCCAGAGTTACCTGAGGAAGTGATGTTTTCCTGAAGTTGGAGGGAGGCTGTCCAGGACCGCATGGTGTGTCTGAGAGGAGATCATCCCAGACAGGGTGTCCATGAGCCTGGTTCCATTCTTGGTTTTGCAATGGATTAGTGAGTGACTTTGGATAAATCACTTTGCTTCCCCAGTTTCAATCCAGTTTCTGTCAAGTGAAGAAGTTAGACTGAAATACTTTTTTTAAGAAAATCTAAACCTGAAGGTATGTTTATTGATTTTTAGAGAGAGGGGAAGGGAGAGATATCTCGACGATGAGAAACATCAATTGATTGCCTCCCACACTCAGCCTAACCGGGATTGAACACACAATCTACCAATGTGTCCTGACCGGGAATCAAACCCACCACCTTTCAGTGTGTGGAACGATGCTCCAACCGAGCAACCCGGCCAGGGCAGGTTGGGTTGCTTTTAGAGTCCCTTACAGGTCTAAGACCTGGTGATGCTGGTTCACAGGTGAAATTGCTCCTTGAGGCAGCTGAAGCAGAGCCTAGTAACAAAAATATTCGACATTCATGAAACATCATTCTTGTTTTCCTTTTGAATGGCATGACACCTGGGAGTGCCCCCACCTTTCTTTTTCACATAGCCCTTTTTGAAAACAGTGAAGTCAGAGAACTTCAAAGAAAACAACTATTAGGTTTTGCCCATAACAATAAGTAAATAAACAATAAATAAGTAGTGTAAAAATCCACTCAGAACATGACTGACTACTAGTCTAGCATTACCTCAATTCGTGTATTTAGATGCAAGGCTGAAGATGTTATCTTTGCCTTTGCAACTAAAAATTAGAAATAAATATTTGAACGGCGTACGATTATAGGACTTGAAGATATCTTCTAAGCGGCTTCTGCAGACAACTGTAAGATGAATTTTTGTTTTAAAAGCGCGCCTCTCATGAGGGCGCGTCACCGTTTGACCGCTGGGACAAGGTTTGCGCCTGGGAACAGCAGGCTGCATCCAAGCTGCGGCCCCAAAGAGGGTGCCGTGCGTGGTTTGACCCATGACCAGGGGCCAGTGAGAAGATGCTGCTTTAAGGGGCGGCAATGTGATTTAAGGTTCGGGCTTGCTTTAGTTTGGTTTGGGTTCACTCCTACTCACTTCCCCATTTGTCCTGCATTTCATGAGTTTGGTTTGCTGCCTAACCAGCAGGAAGGAAAAAAAATCATCAGAATCATTTCCAGGGCTGAGAAATCTGGAGCAGGCAGCCGGGCGGTTAAAAGCAGTTACAAAGGAGAAATCCCTTATCTTTTAAAGTTCACTTGCTTGAGTGACTCACTCTTCCTGGGAGGGATTAATGCTTAATTAGAAAAAGATGCCAAACAATCTAATGTGCTTCCTGAATGAAAACCTTACCTTAGTTTTAAAGATTCTTAACAAGGTAACATGCTAATTATTTAATGAATGATTTGAGCTGAGAACGAGAGATATGTGTTAAAATGGCAAAATGCTTATCGCATTTGGCACAGCTCCCAGAAGTCCGGGCACTAACTGTTCTGGGATTTGGTGCCAAGCCTGTTTTTCTGTTGCTCTTGGTGGCTGGTTTTGTTTTCCCACCGTTGATGTAAACATGTTTGTCAAGGCGCACTGCTGGGAGGGGAAGCAAAGAGTCAGAAAAGGCGACCAGAACGCCATCTTCTTGTACTCAAGGAGCGCGGACGGCATTGTACTTGCAAAACCCAGAAACTGCTGAACTGCAACCGAGCTGGGGACACGAGGAAGTACGAGAGCCGCGTGCACATTTCGGAGGAGGGTAGCAAGGCATTGCAAGCCCAGAGTCGCATCCTGCTCCCCTGCCAGGGGCTTTCCTCCTTCACAACAAGCCCCGGTGTTTGGTAGGCCGAATCCCGCGCGCTGGGAAAGTGAGAGGCACGGGTGGAATGCCAGGTATGTGTGCAGAGCAGAGCGGCGCAGGCGGGCTGACGCCAGGAGAGAATAGGCAGGTACCTATTGAGTTACAGGATTTCTACAAATCTAATCCGCATGTAACGTGAGACTCATTGCAGAGCTGGCTTCTGCTAGGGCTGGGAAGGCCCCGATAGGAACAGGCTCTGAAGCAGTGATCCCCGTTAACCCATTGAAACCCAGGTTCACTTGACCAAAACTAATAGCCCCTTATCCTTGTAAAGCTGTTTAAGGGTGATAGTGTTTGCAAGTTGCTTGCTAATTGTATAAAAAATAACCGAAGTAAGACATTATGGAGCTGAAACAGAGACATTTAATATGCCTACAAACAGTGAACACACAATACCAGCCACAGCAACCAGGACTATTTTAAAGTCCCCGTCACATGTTTGACCCCATATAGTCTCTGCCTGCCTAATGATGGCTACCTATATTTTATGGTACATTTTTGCATGTGCTATGTTCGTTATGAAAAATTTAAAGACCACAGTTATTTATTGGTATTGAGAAAGCATCCACTTAAGGGGAACGCTTTTTTTTCTTTCCTGGGGCATCTTTATTAATTTTCATAATCATTTGATGAAAAATTTATTAAAGGAAGGAAATCAGAATTGCCCATGTAAATAGGAAAGAAGTCCTGCGCAGGAGTCTCAGATATTCACGACATCTGCACAGACTTTTCTTGATCACCAGCGAATAAGCTTCTTTAAAAAGTGGGTGAAGTGGGTTTTTATACTTAATGTATGATCATAAGAATTCCCGAAATCAAGTTTGAAAGACTGAAAATGATCAGTCTGCAGATATCCCATAATTACCTAAGATTAAAAAAATCCAGATAATAATTCTTCATTGGTGTAATTGTGATAAAACTCCAACCATAACCCCAAACTTTACATTACAAAACATTCTTAAGACTGAGTAGCTAGTAAATAACATTAACCTCAGAAATATTCTGCGAGGCAAGGCCCCATAACACCTGTATGTGTTTTTACCTCTCTGCAGGTTATGCTTCAATGCCTTGTTTAGATGCCTTGCATACACCTGCACCTTCTACTTCTAGAGTTTTATTTAACACAAAGCTACCAAACTCAACGATTTCAGAGTCCGTACTATGCTGATGGAAGAATTAATATTTGTTGAATGTCTTCTGTGGTCCGTGTATTCTAATAGGTCCTTTGGGCGTGCTAACTTATTTATACATTTTTTGATTCCTACTTTTCAGATAAAAAATAATGAGGCTCAAATTAAGTAACCCGTGAGAAACGGAAGCAGACTCTAAGCCAGGACTGGGTGACTGCAAGCCCATTTGGAGTGGAACCCCATGCGGGAGACAACAGAGCACTCTCCCCAAAGAAGACGGAAGTCTAAGGATGAGAAGCAGCTGAGATTTACGAACTGAAGGCCCCGGGCTGAAAAGTGGCTTTGCTACCTCCTACCTCCTTGTTTCTGAGCTGCCATAAATTGCCGAGTTGCTGTGCGCCTGAATGCTCTCCCCTTTAAGGAGGGTTAGATAAGTTACACCATCACGCTTTTGTGAGGACTGAGATAACGCTGGCGACGACAGTGCGTAGATGCATAGACGGTGGGTAGCTTACGCTAAGCTCTGTAACGTACCGCGAAAGTCTTATCGGTGAGTCTTGAACCGTGTCCTGTTCTTTACACGAATTCTGCATGCAAAAGTGATATTCTATTTTGAATGTGCATGGGAGGGGAGAGAAAAAAACTCAGGTCTTCCCCCAGCTCCTGGCTGACCCTCGCAGCTCAGGCAGAATTTACTGAAGGAGGATGCTTCTGAACACTATCGAAAATTTGCTTTCAAGATGATTTGCGACATTAAAGCCAACCCTATCCTAAATTTGTTCACTCCCCTACATGGCTTGTTTCTTTCAAGCTATTGCCAGTTTCATCCTTGTTTAACTTTTGCGTTAGGTGAGCAGATGCTATTAAATCTTGGACCACTGAGTCACCCTCTGGAAAACGGCAAGTCAGCATTTGACGAAAGAATGTACAGTGATATTCTAAGCAGCTTTTTTTAAAGCAAAAAACATTGGTTAAACGAATATATTCTGGGCATTTGCAAAAATAGCATCTTTTTGGTGGGCCCCTAATTCCCAAATAGTAGTATCTTTAATATTTGATAAAGAATTCTCTCAATGAGATTGAGTGATTATCCTGGGTGATAATTTTTATATTAATTGCTGCTTTGACTTTGGTTTTCATATGGCATGAAACTTTGTGCTTTCTTCAGGCCAGACATGTATTCGAAATACCAAATGCATCTCTGTAATTAAGCATATTTCCATATTTTATACATGCTACATTTAAAATTTTCAAAGAAAATGTTGTGAAGAAGAATTCATTGCTATAGGAAGCAAAGCAGAATAAATTAATTTTTAGGTAAATCATATAAGGATTTTTGAAGTGAGGATCAAAATATCTTAATAAAAAGTGGGATCTAAATCTGAATTGTTTAAAATTTGGTTTCTTGGTAAATCTTCTGTGTGCTCTTGAAAATATGTGTATTCTACTGTAATTGGGTGGGATGTTTTATAAATATTAATTAGGCTAAGTTGGTTCGTTTGTTGCTCAGATTTATAGAGATGGGTATTGTAATCTCTTTTTCTAATTGTGAATTTTTCTATATCTTCTTGTCATTTTATCAGTTTTGCCACA
Organism: Mormoops blainvillei; assembly: GCA_004026545.1. Classification (NCBI taxonomy): domain Eukaryota; kingdom Metazoa; phylum Chordata; class Mammalia; order Chiroptera; family Mormoopidae; genus Mormoops; species Mormoops blainvillei. The sequence continues at coordinate 28,136 of PVJD01006047.1, read as the reverse complement.
TATGTTTTGAAATTCTTTTATCCCTTGCACGCTCATTTGCGATCACCATGAATCGACCCCCTTTTCATTGTGAATGACCATCGCAATCCTGGGAAGCTCCTTTGGTCTGAAATCTACTCTGTCCTATATTAATATAGTCGCCCTAACATGCAGACAATTTTTTTCCATCACTTAACCTATTTGTTTCTTTATCTTTATGCGCATTTCATGTCGGCAGCATATAGTTGGGTCTTGATTTATTTCGTCCAACCTGACAGGATCTGCTTCCCAATCGTTTAGGTCATTTATAGTTAATGTGATTTTTAATACAGTCAGGTTTATGTGTATCAAGTTCCTATTAATTTTTCCTATTAATTTTTGATCTCTTCTTTCTTTTTTTTTCCTTCTTCTTCTGGCTTCTTTCTGATTGGGTAATCTGATGATGCCATTTTCTCTCCCTTGTTGGTTAATTAAACTCTTTTTGGTTATTTTGTTAGTCTGGCTAGTACACATTTCAGGTATCACAGTCTACCTTCAAGTGATATTATGCCAGTTTGTCTCTAGTCTATTTACGTTTCTCCTTCCCCAACCTGAATGGTTTTGCTGTCATATGCTGTATTCCTACCTGTATTGCAAACTCCAGAATATATTATCTTTGGTTAAATAGTCCATTATATTTTAAAGTGACTTAAATAATAACAGTTATGTTATACTTCTCTAGTTATCATTTCTAATCTCTTTGCCTCTTCGGGTAGATACAGAAAGGGTTTCATCCAGTGTTATTTACCCAGTGTTTGTCATCTTACATCATTTTTCTTCTCTCTGAAGGACTTTCTTGAACATTCTCTGTAGCACAAGTATGCTGGCAGTTCAGCCTTTTGGCTTTTATATGTCTTTATTTTCCTTTAGTATTTGAAAGATATTTTTACCAAGTATAGAATTACAGATTGACAGATATTTTTTGCCATAAAAATGTTACTCACCTGTCCTCTCATTTATGTTCTTTCTGGCGAGAAATCTGCTTTCATCCTCCTTTTCGCTTCCCTGTAGGTGTGATATGTGTTTGTCTTCTCCTTCTGACCGCTTTGGCTCCTTTCAAGATGTCCTCTTTGTCACTGTTTGTTAGTACTTTCATTATGAGGTACCAAAGTATAGTTTTCTCCATGTTTCTTTTCTTTGGAGTTTATTGTATCTTAGATATCTAGATTTATGATTTTCATTAAATGGAGAATAGCTTTGGCCTTTATTTCTTCAAATTTTTCTCTGAGTCCCACCTCTCTTTGTAGGGACCCCAAGTATGTGAAGTGGTTTGAAGTTACCCTGCAGGACACTGAGACTCTGTTTGTTTAAAAGTCCATTCTTTTTTCCCCTGTGTGTCATTTTGGATTGTATCTGTCGCCATATTTTTGAGGTCACTAACCTGTTCTTCTGTAACCCCCAAGCCACTGTTAATCCCATCCAGTTTATTTTTTATCTCACACATGGTGGTTTTCATCTCAGAAATGTGATTTGGGTCTTTTTATGTCTTCCATTGCCTTTAATTAACTTTTGAACATATAGAATACAGTTAAAATAACTGTTTTGATGTCCTTGGCTGCTAATTTTAGCCTGCCCGTCAGATATAGCTCAGTTTCCATAGACTGATTATTCTCCTCATTATGGGCTTTTTCCCCCCTGCTTCTTTGCATCTCTGGATATCTCTGATGTTTTTGTATTCCCATGGAATTTTTAACTTTGCTGTGGGATGTATTGATACATAGTTCAGTCATTTGAAGTCTTGTTTGAAGATGTTTCGGGTGGTTCTGGATCAGTGTTCATTCCAGGGCTCACCACCCTTCCCTTCTAAGGTAGATCTTACGGAATCCTCTCCCCAGCGCCCCTGGGGTTATGAGCCTCTTCAGGCTGGAAGGTATAGACATGCTTCTCCCGGCCCCAGGTGAGCCATGATTGCTGTTGTCTTCAGTCATTTTAGGTGGTCCCCTCCTTAGCCTCTCGTGCCTGTGCTGATCGTTACTGGGCCACTTAAGCAGCCTCTGTGGATCTCTGAGCTTCTTTTCCCATGAAGTCCTCTCGTCAGTGTTGCCCTGTGAACAAGCCCCCTCTGTCTCCCCAGATGCTCTACTCGATCTCCTTAACTCAGGGAGAACCAGGGTGGGTTTTCCTCCCCTGCGATGCATCCTAGACACTCTATCAAGGCAGAAAGCTGAGAGAGTAGTGAAGGCCACCTCACTCTCTGTCCCTCTGGGTTCACTGTCTCTTGTTGTATAATGTCCACTGTTTCTTTCATGCGTTTTGTCTTTTTGCTACTGTTGTTTCATTTTGGAAGGTGTATCCAGTTACTGTCTCTCCATCTCAGCCAGAAACAGTTAACACAATTTCTAAGCCAGACAGAGGAATGTATTGTTTCTAGAAACTAGAAATGTTCTCATTGTATTGTCAAGGACATTAATATGCAAGAAATTAAGTAATTTTTATAATATCATGGAACTAGTTATGTTGCTATTGTTACCATTATCTTACAGTCTCACAATTTTACCATCCTATAGCTGTGTCTTAGAATTTGTTTGTATATGTTTTAGTCATTGATACATTTGAAAGAAAGAATAAAAGTCATCTTCTCCCACTTCCACTGCTCACTTTTCACATAATGAAACTGAGAACCAGAGAGACTGTCGCATTGTGTGGGCACCAGAGACCAGTGTGGATCTGGGCAAAGTCGGAGGCTAATTCCACTGCCATTTGTTTCCTTTCTCTAGTCTCTCATCTGCCCTAAACAGAAAGCTGGACCCAGAGGTCGGCCATGGAAACAGGCCCACTGTGCCAATTCTCGTTTTATCATAGTTCAAAAACTAAAACAAAAATGAGGAACCTGCTGTGCAAAGAGAAATCCCTCGAGACCATTTAGCCTAAGGGAATCAGGAAGTTACAGGGTCAATACAGACTTGCAAAAAACAGATCAATTGTCAGTGGCATGGTCTAAGATAATCAATAGCTCTCCAAGGAGAGACCCATGCTAGCCACACAAAACAGGTTAAGGCTAGAGAGAAGTTGAACACGTGACTAAGACACTGAGCGACCCTGTCCATGCTCCACAGCTAGTCCTGTCACTGCTGGTCTTCGTTATCCCTTCGGTTCTTCTAGAAAACCACCTGCAAAAACCCTCAATGAGATACTGGATCATACCACAGGTTAAGTCTCTGCTGGACAAACACGGGTATTACCCTACCCGAGGTATTTATAATTTCAGGGCATAACCTTGGTCATTCTAAGGCAGCATTTTCAAAAGCATACTCATAATCCTTAGGAGATGGTCGGGGAATACGAAACTTTCTGAGCTAAATGTTTGGCTTCTCAGAGTTAAGTATCCTTCTTTATTGTGAGCTTATTGGTTGGTAAGTCGCTGATGGCCAAATATGAAATGAAATATTCATTGTTCCCTAAATTTGCCTGTAGAACTATCGCTTAGAGTGCCCTCTGAGAAACATGCTGGAAGAAGTTAACCTAAGAGATAAATGCTACGGTTACATTTTAAGAGGCCATAGTAATTCGGTGGGAAGGCAGCTTTGAGGCTAAAAGCTATTTTTGAGAGCCTCAGAGACTTAACAACTTCAGTCTTTCCAAAGGTGACCTTACGGATTTTCAAAGTGATATTTTGAATGCTACCTTCCTAGAAGGCTTGCGTGGACTCTATACATGAGCAAAAGCTAATAAGGAAATTTCTAGCCCTGAGAGCCCTCAAGCAACAATCTTCACCCCTTCATCACAGAACACTGAAATTGCATTTTGGGGAACAAAGAGGGAAAGTCTTCGATGGGTGGCCCACGGAGGAGGAATTAGGGGTTCGTTTTCATTTCCTTCCACACGAATTGTCTAGGAGCTTTCGTGCCATGAGGAAGTGCGCTAGCAAATGGCCTTCTAGACTTGTGCTAATCGCTTTATTAATGCTTTAGCCAGATTGTAAAATATGCAGTGGTATTAATATCTGAGGAGAAAAACCTTTATTGTGCATAAATTACAAATTTACTATCTCAATTGCCATTGGGTTTTAATGTTTCCTTCCAGAAAAGCCCCAGTGCGTATTCTTTAGGGAGCAATTCCACACTCTTAAGGGAATGAACTGGATGACCTAATAGGTCCTTCCATCTTTAATTTCTGTAATTCAGGAAAGCCTCATAAAACACAAGCTTCCTTTGTGAATTAACTTTTCTCTGAAAGTATTGAAACCACTTTCTTACTCTCTTTGTAAGTACTTTAAAATGTTTAACAATATTAAAAATATTTACTGGACCCATATTGAAAAGTATCAGCTAAGTTATTCTTAATGGTTGAAGTGTAATTCTTCCGAAAGATACAATATAGGGTACGTGACCTCTTCACTCTCTTTCCAAGTAGAAGAAGCCAGCCACTCGCACCAAGAAAAATGACTTTAGATAGGAAGAATCTAAAACAAAATCAAATCAAGCTGACAAGTAATTACAGAATATCTTTTACATGTAACGTATGGTGCTAAAATGTCATTGTTTAAAGAGCAAAGGTATTTATGAAAACTCAAAAGAGGTAAATGTAATAAAATATGCATAATAATTTTTATTGGAAACATAATGTGCATTAGAGAGCATGAAAATTTTAGTGGAAGTATAAGCCATGGTTCTTTAACCATAAATGACTGCAATTTAGGAAGGAAAACAAAACCTACTGTTATAGGATAATTAGTCAAAACACAGTCATGAATTCTAAGCACATGAGAATTCTGTTGGAGCTGCAAGGGTGGGATATGAATAAAAAAGAGGAATGAGTTAAGAGGTCATTTGCAACTCCTATCTCTATCTCCCAGAACTTTTGGTCAAATACTCATCAAAATTAGACTTCTTTTCCTTGGAATTCAAGCCTTAGAAGGGGGCTTCTATGGGCACGATATCACCTGCAAAATTTTGCGTGTGTGCCTTTGTGTTAGTGATTTTTATGGCATATTCACAGGCATTCATGACCTGAAATATTTAAAGATAGCAGATATTATATTGTTGTGGTTATAATTCCAAGGTAGTATAAAAATACATTTAAATAGTATAAATTATAACATTCAAAATAAAACCTATTAGACAATATCAGTAAATTAATAGTAACCACGTTTTGTGACTGACTTAATAGATTATGTGAACTGATATCCAACTGCATAATATTGAAGAAAATTTAATACCATTTGGTAGTGGTAAACCATGCAATGACTTCATTTTTAATATACATCTTCCCAAGTTCAGATGTAAAGCTATATCATTTAAGCTTTATATTTGGTGTGGACTTTGGAAGAATGTAATAGCAGAGAATAGCATTTCTAAGTTTTAAAAAAATAATCTAGTCCATCAAAAACTGAACAGATAAACAAGATGTAGTATATAAATAAAATGGACCATTATGCAGTCATAAAAAGGTACAACAATCTGATAGATGCTACAACATAAATGAACTCCAAAAAAATTACGCTAAGAGAAACAAGCCAGACCCAAAAGGACACCAGTTTCATGATCCCACTTTCTTACGCCATGCCTGAAACACACACACCCACAGGGCTTCTAAGCGGACTGTAGGTTCCTGTAGGCTGGTGAAGGGGCCGGATAGGAAGCTATTACTTAACAAGTACAGAGTTTCGCTTTGGAACGATGGGCGTTAGGAATACCAGTGATGGTTGCACAAATGACGAATGCACCAGTGCCGTTCAGTTGTGCACTGGAAGCGGTTCACGTGTAAAATATACGTAAATTTCATATTAGTTATTGCAATAAAGATGTTTAAAAAATTACTGAGAATAGTTTCTTCCCTTGTCTTTTGTACAAGGACCATTACAATTGAAGTCCCTCGTCTTGATAATCCAGAGAATTATAAGCCTCTGTGAGAGCCGCCTACTCCGCAGATACCGGCCTTGGGAGCGACCTGCTTTGATCAGTCGGCTGTGTTTGGGGAAGACAAGAAGGGATCGCAGTCAAGAGATGAGCATTGGTGAGAAATGAGGCAGGAGGCAAGCGAGCTGAGAGCCTTTGACGTGGCCACAGTGGATTAAAGCACCACGGTGACAGCATTTTCTGGGACCTTGAACTTTTCTGTAGAAAGAAGAAAAATGATGTGGTCGATGGAGAAAGGACTCCAGGCCCAGAATCGGATCCACCTCCTGCTCCTGATTCTGCTGCTTTCCACACACAGCGATTCTGGGGGCTTATTTCTCTCTGTCTCCCATCTCTTGTTTGTAAAATAGAAAGGTCTAGGTGGGTATTTTCAGGTCTCCTTCTGGCTGTGAAGTCGTATGTGATGTTAACTCCAGCATGGCAATTCAGTGATAGATTATTTGTTGAGGCCAATTTTTTAAATCAAATTTTGATAAAATTCTGATTATCTCATTTTAATCATTGTCAGTACAGATGAAGAGCTAGACATTTTTATTTGAATCTAATGAGTTAATTTTTGTGTGTGGATACACTTCAAGGTTTAAAACATGAATTGATGATTCTATCAACTTGTGTTTATAAAATACTCTATCTGCATATCTTCTAAGAATAGGATATGACATTTCAGCTTGGAGGCTACAGAGTATAGCCAAACTATATGTCATATGCTTAATTTGTGTTCTTGACAATAGCACTAACCAATTTGGAAAACAATCATTTATTTTAAAAGTCACTGGCAGTAATTATAGTCTGGTAAGGTTAATTAAAGACACCCCTCATCAATATTGCCAATACTATTGTCTTCTTCCTCACAAAAGAATCGCAAAAGCATTTTGGACTTTACAAATAACATTTCCTTTGACTAGACCATCTACTCAGTGTTGCTACTGCGCTTCACACTCTTCCGGATCCATCTCAAAATCTTTCCCCAGAAAATTTTCGAAACTCTGACCAAACTGGACACTTGTAGAAGCTTAAAGCTATAGGATGCGTTCTGAAGCCCATGCAAATTTTCCAGAGCCATGTGGTTTGGAGGTTGAAAGTGGCAGTGACAACAACACTCACCCCATAAATTCTAAGCACAATCTTTGAAGTTTGTTCTTTAAACATACATCTCTGATGTGTAAAATTGGTTATTACCATTTGAAATGCCTTACCTCTTTTAGGTGAATTGATTTGCTTAGATGTTAGATCCTTTAACACTTTTTCTAAAGGAAGGAAATGATGTTTATTATTTATTATTTTGATCCCACCCTAATAAAGTAGCCATTAAATCACACAGTGGGTCTTCATTTTTGTTGTTTCATCTGTTTTTTTTCTTCCCCCCTGCTTTCTTTGCTCTTCTTAGCTGTTTGTAGCTGCTTCTGTTAAGAGCCCTCAACGGCTAAGCCCGGTCTGATCTGCACAAGATATATCAGCACAGGGACACCAACTGTGGCTGGGGCTTGACTTCCAGTCAGGTCACTCCAGGCCCTCCAGCCTCTCTAAATCCACGGCACTGCCAGCCAGATCTGAGGCTGAGCACACAGAGATGGCCTCGAAATCATGGCTTTGGGTGGCACTTGGGTTGTGGCGACCCGGTCCCTAATCTACATTGATTCACTACCGAATGTCCCAGAATTCCTTCATCCTCCTAAAGACCAAAGCCTTGTCCTTTACTGTCTCTGGAAATTCTTGAGCACCACTTAGTCCTGCCGGGTCCTTGGATTCCATCTTTGGCCACGGGGACCCCGTAGCCATGTGGACATACTGCTTTCAAAGTACTGAGTGAACACCGACTTATTCCCAAATTATAGTGCCTGGTGATGTGCTTCACAACTGTGCCTCAGCCACAAATTTAACTCTCATGGAACATATAATAAATGATACAGCCACGGCTCATTCACTGCACAAGAAACAGACGTGCCTAGCAATGGCTTCATAATCTTTTAAGTTTCTTCCATAGTGATATTCTTTTGATGATGCAAGAACACATTATTGTTCTTGTTGCAAAAAAGGGCGCATAACACAACTTAGAAATAGATATTTTATAAGGTAGAAAAAATTTAAAGCAGTTGCTTTAAATAATGCAGCAACATAGTCTTTGAAAAAGTTTCAGCTGTCCAGACACACGATGCCGTGAAAGGCGCTTCCACTTAGCAGACACATCGTCATCAAGAAGCTGCATTTCTAGGGACATGCTCTGCAAATGATTCCCAGAAAAATGATTTTAAAAAGCTACTTATTTTTTAAAATAAATACAGGGCTGGGCAAAATGAGGTTTACAGTTGTGGGTTCGCAAAACACAGAGTTTACTTTTGTATTATTATTTATTAGTTACTATATGATTTTCCTTATCAACAACTGTAAACCTCCTTTTGCCCCATCCTGTATGGCTTCTCACTGGCCCTCTATTGAACCTTGCATTAGAGAATCAACAACTGTGTAAAAGCCCACATCTATCTTTAAAACGAGATGCTCAGTAATCATCAACTTACACAGTGACCGATAAGCACTGAGAGGAGAGGCGAGGCAGGGAGAGCACGTGTTCGGCTTGCAGTGGGTACACTGTGTCACCCCGCCCAGTGCACGGCCGCAGCCTTCATGCTTCCAAGTGCAAACGCACATCTGGGAAGTCTTCCAAATTCATTATACAAAGAGGAAGCACTCGCCAGCATACAGGAAGCACTAAATCCAGTACTGGGGGTTTGTCGTGTTGTTTCGGCTAGCATTGCCAGAACCCTCCAAGAAGGGTTGAGTAATGGCAGATGATGGGAAATTTTAAATTTGAAAATTGAGCTATGACCTTAACCCAATGCCAGTGAACTTGTTTTCTCTGGGGTGAACAGTTTTCCTGTCAAGTATAAATTGAAGGGTTCTCAGCCAAATGAGGGCATTCGCGGGTCCAAGATCTGCCCTAGAGAAGTCTGATATATATGTTGATTTATTTTAAATTTCCTGTTTAGTTTCAACGGTGTGGCTGGAATATTACATATTATAATGAGTCTGAAATTGAGGTTTTATGTTTTAGCTTAGCTTAAACCAGCTTTTAATGACTTTGGAGAGGTATCCTTGATTAAAATTTAAAATAAATAAATCTAATGTGGTTTTACCAGATGTTAGCTTACCTAGTTCATAATTAAATTGCTTTATTATTTTACAAAAATTTATAAATAACTTTCATTCACTGTATCTTGTTCAATGTAATTTGGGAAAAATGTTAAAAATATAGGCTCCTTGTCCTCAAAATATACACATCCCTTCTACTTCTTTGAGAAAGAATTTTGACTTATGAAAAATCATCATGTACTTTTATTATTTTTGTTACATTCTAACCAGTAAGGTCTAATATATATCTGTATATATCATAGGGTTAAAAGGGGTATGAGGTCATTATCGCCCCACTGAGTTTAGCGATGTAATTTTTGTCTCTTTGTAAGCCCTAGAGTAACTGCGAGTTTTATCCACTCAACGGAACAGTCATTACCGTGTGGCAAATATAATTAGCTTATCCTCTTTCTGAAAGAAGCCAAACAAAGACTGCAGGCAAAGCAAATTAGGAAATCATTTTTGGTGGTGATTTTTTCCTACTATCTTATGGAATTTGGAAACAGTTCTAGAATAGCACATTCACAAAATGTAGTTTAGGAAAGAGTCAAATCATCTACACTGAAAATAAGTGAACATAGTAACGAAAAGTTGACGTGGCTTACCTGAAGTATCGAAAGGGTTGAAATTAAAACCACCTGCATCTGCCTGAATTTTATTCTTTTATAACCTTTTTAAAAAAAATTTTTTTGATACCTTCTTCCCACTCAACCTCTTGCTGCCACCAGACCGGTTCAGACCCACGTGGCCTCATACACAGGCTTTGCCACAGCCGAGTCTCAGCGTGGACCCCGCAGTGGCACCCGCGTTCTCATCGTACTCGGACTCAAAACCCTGACTTTGCCTAGTGATCTGATTCCAGCTACCTTATCCAATATTTTTGTCAAGTCTTCTCAGCTAAGCTCTCGTTGGACCGCTCTGCTCAACCTCTGCCGCCTGACCTCTCCTTACCTTTGTTTACTCCTTCTGCGGTCCTTGTTTTCAGCTGCCTTTTCAACAATGCCTTTCCCCCTCTCAAATAGTAATAATAGTAATGGTAATAAAACACATATCTTTAAGGATTTAACTCAAATGTTGCCTATTTTAGGAAGAGTGCCAGGATATTCTCAACTGGCGGTAGTCTTTTCTTCTTCTAACTCCCCTTAAGCATCTAATGCCTCTAACAGCCCTATGTACTAATGATAATCTGAATGTCTAGCTGTCCTAGAAAAAGTTTGAAGGTATTATTGCTTCTTGAGAGGTCTCTGTATTGCTGTCCCCAAGTCTTAGAATGAATGGGATGGCAAAAACAGTTTTTAAGGGTTGAGGCAGGGAGGGCATGTCGGAGGTATTCTCTCTGAGTCCACGACTGATCGCAGGCAGGTTGAAATGTGCTCTGACTGCCCCGCAGCTGAGCGATTAGGAGTCGTTTCCTTGGTTCTTATTTTGACTCAAACAAATGGAAAGCCAAGAAAATCCTCCAAAGATCTTTTTCCGAACTCTAAGGAATCCATAAAGACATTCAAAAAGGCTTAGCGTTAAATCCTTGCATAAGCAACTTACACAAACAGCAACATTTTACTCTAGCAAATCTCGGTGGAAAATGTTAAGCTTTGTCGTTAGAACCAAAAATGGTCCGAGGTTATGGATGCTCATAGCACGGCGTCACTGAGACAGGGTAGGGGGGCACAAATGACTTCATGATTGAGATATTTCTCTAAATTTAATAGCAAACTCAAAGGAGCTTACCGAGGAGATTTAATAAAGAGACAATTTCTTGGGCAGAAGACCTGAACAGACAACTCTCCCAAGGAGACAAACAAACAACCGACAGATGTATGACAAGATGCTCAGCTCCACTAGCTGTTAGGGACATGCAAGTCAAAACTAAAGTGAGTTACCACCTCACATGAGTTAGAATGGCTGTTAGCAATGTGACAAGTAATAACACGCACTGGAGAGGTGGTGGAGGAAAGGGACCCTCGTTCACAGCTGGTGGGAACATAGAGTGGTGTAGCCTCTAGGGAAAACAGTATGGCGATTCCTCAGAAAATTAAGAATGGAATTGCTGCATGACCCAGCAATTCTTCTCTTGGGTATCTACCTAAAAATTTTGAGAACATGTATTCGCAAAGATATATGCATTCCTCTATGTTCACTGATGCTTTACTCATGGTGGCCAAGATATGGAGACAACAAAAGTGCCCTTCGATAGAAGACTGGATAAAGAAGACATGGTACATTATATTTATATGAGGTCTGTCCCAAAGGTATCCAGTCATGTAATATGAAAAACAGACATTTATTGAAGAAGATACAAGACACAAGAAACGTTGTACATAGGACAAGGACTTCTCAGTCCTCTTCACAGCAGGCACCTTGGGACCTCACACAGTTCTCCCAATTGCCATCAGCTGCCCCATTGTATTTTCCTGAGTCTCACGGATGATCTGAAATCTCTTCCCTTTCAAAGGTGATTATAGTTTTGGGAAAAGCCAGAAGGCACAGGGCACCAAATCAGGGCTGTAGTGGGGCTGAATCACCTGGATCATTTGATGTTTCACCAAAAAACTGTATGAGTCATGATACATGAACAGATGCATTGTCATGATGAAGCTGCCAATCGTGAGGTGCCCATAGCTGTGGCCTCCTGAATCATCTGTGTAGTTTCCACAGAGGAATGTTCAAGCTTAACACAAAATTTGATGCGGATTTGTTGTTCTACTCACTCAGTCATTTTGAATGTGATGACCACACAGTGCACATGCTCACTTACCAGTGTCTACCACCCCCACTGCCTAGTACAGTGAAGTCGCCATTGTTCATACATGCACATTCCAGTCCACTCTCCATGGCTGCCAGGTGGCATTAATGTCGCACAAACCATTCTCATTATATTAACAATGGCTGGACTTTTTCCAGACAGACCTCATACAATGGAATACCACTCAGCCACAAGGAAAGATAAAACACTGCCATCCGTGACAACGTGGATGCACTTTGAGACTACAAAGCTAAGAACCCTACTACTTCACTCATAGGTGGGATATGAAACTGAAACTTGTGGACAGCAGTTACCAGAGGGATGGGAGTGGGGTGGAGGGGGCCTAATACACGGTAATGGAAGATGGTTTGACTGCGGGACGGCGGGCCCGCAGTGCAATATGCAGGTCTTGGATCATAGAAGTGTGTACTTGAAGCCTATGTGATCCTATTATTGACCAACGTCGCCCCCATAAATTTAATAAACATTTTTTAAAAGAACACATAAAAAAAGACTGCTCGCAAAGATCTGAGGTTTTCAGGAAAGCCAACAGGAATGGTGCGGCCCCCAGAGGTAGCAATGGCTGAGAATCTCACCAGTCTCCAGTCCTGAAGGGGTAAGGAGAGGGAGCGGTCACCACAGGCCGGCGAGGGCTTTGCCTGAGCCTACAATGCAGGAGGGGCCTCCTATGAGGACCTGTGGCCCGTAGAAAAAAAAGACCACTGGCAAACTGAGGACAATCAAGCAGGGAGCTGGGGGAATAACTTCTCTGATTCTTCTCTTTTTCCATCTTCTGCCTTGGGCCAGGAAGACCCCAACGAATGAGGGTTATAAAGTTCAACTTTTGAGGCACACGACAGAGTAGGACATAGATCTGAAGGGATTAAACAGAAAATACTGGGCACACCCCCAGTCCTGTCAATCCATTTACCCCAGTCATTACATCACATCTGATTAATCACTTTCCACTGAAAAACAACTGTAGGGAAATCTATTGAAACTATTTAAAATCTTTTCTGAGATAGGAACACTCATAGCCTACACATTCCTGCACTCCAATTCTTTGTGTGAAGTCTTTCACTCAAAACGCAGGTTCCCCAAAGTTAAATGCGGAGTATTTTGCTGGATAGCATCACAGGCATCGACCTCAGTGGTCTCTTCAGTGAACTGCTTTCATTCAAGGGTCTGTAGTAGATTTCAGTTTCACAGATATGTTAACCTATCCCTATATTCTGTTATATAGAGTTGAGGAAACAACAAGTTTCCTCATCAAGTGATCTACTAGACTTCGATCCTGCAATCCTTGTGGAGGGCATCTGTCCTTGAGCTCCGAGGAACGGGCCCTGTATGGGTCGCAGGCTGTCCGTGTAGCTTGAACACTTGCCGTCTGCATTAACTCATTCATTATATGTTTACCCGTGGTCCCCCGCCTGTGAAGCATCCCACCAAACTGCTGGGGTGAATGGCAGTGTCAGAGCAAAGAGGAATGGAGTTTTGACACATCCTTAAACATTACGATGTGTTTAAGGAAGTGTTTAAACTTCCTTCTGTTGGACAGGGCCCCACCCTAGCTTTCCAGGGCTGGCCCTAACATTCACTGTGCTCGGGAAGCACTCCGGATGCTAGGAGCTCTCAGGAAGCCAGGACAGGTCGATAATCTCCACGACGATGTGTAGACAGGCCCTGGGCCAGGAAGACCTTGTAAACTCTGGGAAGGTGCTTGATACTGAGCTGTGTCCAAATGGCAGTGGGAGTCCCCTGATAAGCAGGAAGGGCAGAAGTGACGCGAGCGTATCTCAGCTTTAAAAAGAGCTCCCAGGATACGGCATAGGAAAGGGATGGGAAGTGGCCAATAATAGACATATTGACAGTTATACATTATTGATTAACCCAAATGAAAGGTGGTAACAGCCTAGATTACAAGGAGACAGAAGGGATGGAGGGAAGTAGACTAACTCTAGCTGTATTTTGAAAGCAGAATTCTTGGGCCTTACCGATCACTTTAAAGGGAGCGGTGAGGAATAGGTACCAAGGACAACTCCACGTTTAGGGAGTTGCTGTTGCAGACAAGGGAGGATAATTCGCTGTCATATTTTGGCATCAAGGTAAAGGACATACTACTAAAATAAACTAAAAATGTTAAATTATATTACAACCTCTAAAGATGGTATAGTGCCATGGGAATTAACTTCCCCTTTAAAAGATGTAGAAGAGCTTGCCTGAAAAATCAAAGGATAATACTTTTGGATGGGGAGAGATTTGTTTTTTAACTTAATTGGTGTTTAATGTGTTTTAACCTACTCAGATTGTCTATCCCTTCTTAAAACAACTTGATAATTCGAATTTTCCTCATGTAATTTTAAAAATTATTAGAATAATTAAATAATGAATAAATAATAATGACTGCATGACCAATTTCAATTTATTGGTTTTCAAAGCAGAAAATGAAAAGAAAAAGAAAACTGGAGCAAAGCTCTCAGGTATGTAACTCCCATAATTTACTAATATTGCTATTACTAGCACATTCCGGGCACATCTTAAGTATCAATAACTAGTTGTCATTGAATGAATACTATTTATAAGCTAACATGTTTATCAAAATTGCTATTTTGATAAATACTTTCTAGGAGTTTTGACATGTAAAATTTTATAAGTTATATCTTCATTTTATAAATTATGTAAATATTGGCCTTGATTTATTTTCACTTTAAATTTGAATGTTTCTTTTATTATTTTGTCAATAGGCCTACATGATTTTTTAAAAATATTTTTTAAATTTATTTTTAGAGAGAGAGGAGGGGAAGGAGGAAGAGAGGGAGGCAAAGGTTGATGTGTGAAACATTGGTTGCCTCCCATACACCCTCTACTGGGGACCTGACCTGCAACCCAGGCATGTGCCCTGACAGGGAATTGAACTGGTGACCCTTTGGATGGATCATAGGCCAGCGTTCAGTCCACGGAGCCACACCACCCAAGGCTGACTGGGAATATAATGGGAATTGGGCTGACTTTTTAAAATGTTTGCCATTTATATCTTCTTTTTCATTCCTTTATCTTCAACTTTCTGTGCCATTTAATTTTCAGTGTGTCTCTTTTAACAATCCAGAGTTATTTATGTTTCTTAATACAATTTTATATTGGTAACTTCATATCAGAGTTTAATCCATTAATATTTATTGAGATAACTGATATTTTTTGGCCCATTTTTTCTACTAGTTCTGCTATGTGTATTTTATGTGTTTTTTCTGGTTCCTTTTTTATCCTCACCCAAGGACATGCTTATTGATTTTAGAGCGAGGGGAAGGAAGGGAGAGAGAGAGGGAGAGAAACATCAATGCGAGAAAGATACATCAATGGGTTGCCTCTCACAGGTGCCCCAACTGGGGACTGAACCCGCAACCCAGGCATGTGCCCTGACTGGGAATTCAGCCAGTGGCCTTTTGGTTCAGGGAATGATGCCCCAACCAACTGAACCATACCAGCCAAGGCTTTACTGTTTCCTTTTATCTTTTTTTTCTTTTTGTCATCAGCTATAGAATCCAATTTCTTTATTCTCTTCTTTCTCCAATAACTTGGAATTGCATATATTATTTCTTTCTTATTAATGATTATCTATACTTTATGTCTTTCTATCAGTGTTTACAATAAAAAGAAAACCTAACCATCGCCACCAACTCCTAGCTCTGGCTCTTCAACACACTGCCCCCTGCCTTTGTGTCTACACTGTCTTCGTGAGTTCTAAATCTGGTTGTTTTTAATTAGCCAGAACATGCAAAGTATTTCATTTGGGAAGAGTCTGAGTTGCATGCTGTATGAGTCTATATTGTTCTGGAATATTAATAAATAAATATTACATATTCTCCCCCCAGTTCCCTTCAATGAAATTGTCATACCTCTATGACACAGTTAGAGTCTTTTTTAAAAATAAATTTATACGCCCTTCACTCTTTTTTTCTCATGCTCACACTATCAGGGATGCTAAATTAAATTATAAATAAATTTATTAGGAGCATTTAAACATATGAACTTCATTATGAATGTTACCAAACACTGTTTTAGCCCAGTACTTTTTGCAATACATTGATTAAGGCATTTACTCATTTTTAAAGTTAAAGTTCAACTAAATATTGAGTTCACTTGCAGTAGAACCAAAGATTTCAGTTGATTTCTAATTTATTTTGTTAATCCCAAGGACTGTTTTTCAGCTGGGGAATAATAAACCTTATATGGCACTGCAACTGTTTCAAATGAAGAAGGATCAAATTGTCTAAACTCTAAATTCAACGACTATGAGATTTGTTTGCATTTTGAATGGATAGTAAGAAAGGGAGTATACGATATTTCTTTTTGTCTTCCATTGATGAACTACTTGCATTGCTTGCAGTTACACATGCATGTAGGAGCAGAAATAGTCTAACAGTTGCCAATTGCACAATGACAATGTTAGACAGTACAGGACTTCAGATGAATTATGGTCAGAGGTTTGGTTTTTACTTTTCCCGAATAGCGCTCTTTCCCTGACATTCAGCAACTTCCCTGAACGCAATTAATGATGAAAAAACTTAAATAATGAATGTGTTACTTTCGGTATGCACAAAACATGCACCTTTAAACTAGTCGGTGGATTATTACAGCTTCGGGAAGAAGCCCAGTTCCTCGGCACGCACGTGCCCCTTCTCCACCTCGCCCTCCACCTTCCCGTTACACGTTGCACGTTGTACGAACACTTCAGTTCTGTAAAAAAAATCTCTCTGTTTCCCGATCACAAGGCCTTTCCCTCTTCCTCTCCAGGTCTTTTTAATCACAGCTCTCTCTGGTTGGACTGCTTCTTTTGTTCTCTCTCTCTCTCCCTTCCATCTGCACAACTCAGTTGTTAAAGAATCGAGTTATGTTTATATATTAATGAAAATTAGGAGGTGTTCTTATGTCTTACAATATAACATGCTATGCATTTCTGGTTCACGACACTTAGGACAAGAACTTATAAATCTGTTTATTTGTCCACATCCCTCCGTAGACTCTGTTCCTCAATAATGGGAATTGGGCCTCATTTACCTTTCTCTTTTAGTGCTATAAATATTTATCTTCTATAATCTCTTACCCTATCCCTCCAAAAAATATTGATTGACAACATTTGAAGCATTGTTGATAAAACAGCTCTCTTGACATTTTGAACAGTTGAGTTCCACCTCGTTGTCATTATAATGGAGTGACCTCCGCTTTGAAAAGAGCGCACCATGAAAGTTGACAGAAAGTCAGGAGAGCTCTGTCCTGGTTCTGGTAATACTAACTAGTCATTTGGGTCACTGAATTCTGAAAATTGATGACTTACTCACCCAGGCTTAAGGAATGATCTTAGATTGGTTCTTAAGAACTTCAGGATGACCCTGGCTGGTGTGGTCTAGTGGGTTGGATGTCACCCCACTAACCGGAAGGTCGCCAGCTAGTTCGATTCCCGGTCAGGGCACAGGCCTGGGTTGCAAGCCAGGCTGGGGGCGTGAGAGAGACAACCGATCAATGTTTCTCTCCCATTGATGTTTCTCTCCCTCTCTTTCTCCCTCCCCTCCCCTCCCTCTGAAAATAAATAAAATCTTTTAAAAAATTTTCAGGATGTTTGAAATTAAGCAATAAAATTGCCACTTGATATGTCTGGAAAATTGGAGGAGAATAAAACAATACTACTTATTTTTACAGTTGAAAATAGTCACTGTTTAAATATTAAAGTAATGGCCTACACTCTAAATCATAGAAGAAAAAAATATTAATTTTTCTATGCTCTGTTCACAAAAGCCAGATGTCTACAAATTTGAAGCACCTACTCTAAAATCATACGTGCATTTTATTTTCTGTGTATAGGTCACCTAAAGATGTTTATGTTAGCACTCACAGATGTAGCAGTAACACTGCGTGGACTAACTTACCGTGGTTCTTGATTTCTGGAAGAGTTCAGGTACAGAATTCCCAAATCCCCTGTTATCCGCTAACACGCAGAATTCTCTTCCCTTGAGTTGAGGAGCTAATTTAGCTCTTTGCTCATTTTGTCCACAGCCTTCTACCCAGCCTTCTATAATGTAAGCAAAACTATTTAGCTTGTGCTGAGTTAGTAATCCGTTGCACCCCAGAATGGGATTGCAGACAGCCCTTCTGTGTGTGGCGCCGGGTCTGACATGACCACGTGTGAATGGCCGGACTGTCCTGATTTCCCAAATCTCCTAGCCTTTGGTTAACCTGCATATGGTCTTCTTCAGCATTTTCCTGGGGAGTTCAGCAATCGAAGGTACGCCCCATTAGATTTAATGACCAAATATTTGGAATTAAAGAAAACACTAAAGCTAATTCATTGTATCATTTTAAAAATCAATTTAAAAAATAGTTTGATTTGATTCCCGCTTGGTTTGATCTATGGAGGGGTTAACGCACCCTCAACAGTCTTCCTGTCATTTTTCCCTGCCTTCTGTTCCCCGCCCAGTTTAATTTCTGCTGTTTGGCCTTTTTCTGGTGTGATCAGCTCCGCTGAAGTCAGTTTTGCAGAATACGATTTTACGTCCATGCCTAACAACTGTTCCCCAAGCCTTCGTTACATGAAGTCATTTCCCTCTGTTGCTCCTCATGAAACATACTTACGGATAAAACAGCAGATGTGAGTTTCACACAAACACCCTCTCTCCCGCCATGTCTGACTATGGGAGCATACCAGAGCTCTGCAAATTTAGGCTTCCTTGAGAAATCCTGGACGCGCTATTGTACAGGGTCATGTAGGGAGCATCCAAGAGCACACACTTGATTGATCAAGGATGACCTCTAACTTGGACCTTCCACTGCATGCTGACAAGAGTCTCCATTCTCCAGTGACCAAATACTCTCCAGCGTTCCCTCCGGCAATATCCACAACTAGGAGCCCTTTTTAAACGCCACTTTTCCTCTCAGAAGCTGCAGTCCACCCTCTTTCCTGTTGATCTAGAAGAGATAACAGTCATCTGTCAACCGCGATCACACTAAAAGCAGCTCATGGGGGAAATCTTCATGTTCCCAAGGAAGAACTTGTTTCTTTCAGGTACTTTCAAAAATGCAAATTTAAAATAATTTCATTATCAATACACTCCAAGTTATTTTCTATATTACTTCTCTACACGGTAATCTTTTCTCCTGCCCTCTGGCTTTTTATGGCCTCACGGGGAATTCTGGCTGGCTAACGTTCCCAGTGTGGATCCAGTTCTGACGTCACCAAAGGTCACTTACATTAGAGGGTAAACTTACAGAGTCACTCCCAATGGAAGGACATATGGAATCTTAAAAAGGGTGCTTCATTTCTAATATCTCAAAGGTAGATGGTGGATAACTAGCTGGACAGCTAAAGAGATGGATAAAGAAACCCATGGATAAAAATCTTTCTGATGCCTCTTGGGTACTGACATTATTTCCTGACGAGAGATCACAGGGATCAACACTGGGCGTTCCGTTTATGAGAGCTTGCCCATATCATCCCTGAATAATTCATTATCATATAAATAAAAGCTGAAAACTAGTGTGTCTGCTGCTGCACACACACAAAAAAGGCATTGTATGGTGAATATTGCCTTTAAAGACATGTTTTGTAATGTATTTTCAATAAAAATGTAACTTTAAGAGTTTCTCAATACCTGACCACAGCCAGTAGTATAGATTACTCATTGAACAGGATTCCGTTTTTGTGCATATTTGTGCGTGATAATGATAACTAGGTAAACAAAGAAAAGCATCTTCAAATGTTTCAACCTCCTCTATGACACAATTAGCATTGGTTCTCTTTTTGGAATACAGCTGAATTTCTTAAGGGCGCAGTCCCGTTCATACTGTATAATACGTGGTGTGAAAACACAGTGCTGGTTTCTTTAATTTTCCTAACAGGGTATGACTTTCCAATTGTCTCTCCCTGTCGTCATCTACGAACCTCTTATTTATGTTAATAGTGGGTGCTATTGTTGGTAAGCTACTTGTAACAAATGAGTCAAACAAAAAGGCATGAATTCTGCAGATGGTGGAATAATTCAGTGGGATAATCTGCATAAGAAGATTCACATTTTCATAGAAAACATTTTAATTTAATGTTTGGCTTTGATCACTAGCTTACTGAACATCCCTAATTTTTTGTCTTCTAGTCCCCACCTGATGTTTAATTAAAAATTGTACCATGCTTAGTGATTAATCTTTTTCCAAATAACCACATGGTTGTATTACATGGTAATACTGTGTTACATGGTATAGATTTCCCATTGTTATAATTTGCTCAGATATATAGCCTGACGTCACCTGCCCGTTTAGTGACATGGTGTTCGGTGTGCAGGAAAAGCAAAAGATGTGATATTACCTTGTATTTTGTGCATTTGAAAGGGAAGAACTGGGTTTCTTGTCAGGCATGTGATGAGTTCAAAGCTACCACTCCATTCTTACAAGTAGAGAGCTGAACAAACTCAAACATCAGCTCAGATCCATCGGAGAACTGGGGTCCCCGGGGAAAGCACTGCCTTTCCCCACCGCTGATCTGGAGTAACAGACAGGAGGATACAGAAAGCCCCAGCTTGCCAGAGCAGAGGCCCAAAGCCAGGAAGGACTGACACCCAGGGCCGGGAAGCCGGAAACTCTAACTGATGAATTTCGCTGTGTATCAGAAAAATCTTCTGCTTCCAACAGAGAAAGAGGAAAAGAAACTGCTTTGAAATACACCAGGCATCTTGGTTGCTTTCAGGTTTTGGCGATTGTGAATAAAACTGCTATAAACGTCAGTGTGCAGGTTTCTGTGTGGATATAAGTTTTCAGTGAATTAGGATAATACCAAAGAGCACAACTGCTGGATTTTGTTGCCGAAGCAGAAACTACAGAGTCTTTTTTTTTGTTGTTGTTTGTTTTTGTTGTGTTTTGTTTGTTTAACTGAAGCGAAAGAAATGCTCAACTCCAGGTCTTTGAAGCCACTCACCTGGGGAAAGGAACTACCTAACTCCAGCCATGCTCTGGCATCTAAGAATGGGGTAGGGAGGGGCTGAGCAGCCAGGGGGGTGGGGGAGCTCACAGTTCAGGGCTCACTGGGTGACTGAGACCGAATCATGGGGTTATTGAATGCACCCTCTCCCCCACACCTTAGCCTTACCTTACTAACGGTCTATCTACTGTAGTGCATTTTAGCCAGTCCAATATGTCCACCTTTCAACTGACATGCAAAATACACAGTTTGAAGAGGCCAAACAAGCATAAAAGTCAGAATCAGATAGGGTAGGGACGTTAGAATTATTACACCAAGAGTTTTTTAAAACTAGGAATAATGGATTAAGGGATGTAATGGAAAAAGTAAACAACATGCAAGAACAGACAGATAATGTAAGCAAAGAGAAGGGAATTCTAAGAGTAAGAAATGATAGAAACAAAAAAAAAAGTGACATAATTGGAGAATACTTTTGATGGGCTTATTAGCAGAGAATACACATGACTGAGGATATAACTGAGCTTGAGGATATAACAATGAAAACTCCCAAAACTGAAAAGCAAAGAGAAAAAAAGGCTGAAAAAAACTCCAGAACATTTATAGACAACAGTCTATAATTTATAAATTCATAGCAGTGAATGCATATATTAGAAATGAAAAGAGCTCTAAAATCGAGTTTACACCTTAGGAAACTAGAAAAAGAAAAGCAACTTGAATCAAAAGTAAATAAAAGAAAAGAAATAATAAACATTGGACCAAAAATCAATGAAGTTGAATATGGGAAATCAATAGGGAAAATCGATAAAACAAAAAGCTTGCTCTTTAGAAAGATCAATAAAACTGATAAGCCTCTAGCCAGGCTAACAAAAAAGAGGAAGACACAAGTTACAAATATCAGAAATGAAAAAAGGTGTATCATCACAGAGACCACAGATATTAAAAGAAGACATACTGTGAACAACTCTATGCTCACAGATTTGATAACCCAAATGAACCAAATCCTTGAAAGACACAATCTGCCAAAACTCACACAAGAAGAAATAGACAATCAAAACAGGCCTATTCTCATTAAAGAAATTGAACCAATAGCTAGTAACCTTCCCAAACTTACAGCACCAGATGGTTTAACTGGTGAATTTTATGAAGCATTCCAGGAAGAAACTACACCAATTCTCCACAATGTCTTCAAGAAGATAAAAGCAGAGAGGATACTTCCTAACTCATCCTGAGGCTGGTATTACCCTCAACCCAAACTGAAGTCATTTCAAGAAAACTACAGAAGAGTATCGCTCATTAACATAGTTGCCAAAATCCTCAACAAAATATGAACAAATTGAATTCCACAATGTTTAAAAAGATTACACACTAGGACCAAGTATGACTTACCCTAGGGATGCGAAGCTGGTTCAATGGCCTTCCTGGATAAGAAGGTTCAGTATCATCAAGCCGCCAGTTCTTCCTAACTTGGTCTATATATCCAGTGCAATCTCAACCGAAATCCCAATGAATCATCTGTGCATATCAACAACCTTATTCTAAAATACACAGGTAGAGGCCAAAGGTCCGGAACAGCCAACTCAAGAGAGAAGAGCAGGCAGAGGACCGACACTGGGCCACTTCAATAAGAATGACTTGCTGAGGACTTACTTTGAAACTACAGTAGTCATGACAGTGTAATATTGGAGGAAAAATAGGCAAACAGATGGATGGAATGGGAAAATGAAGTGGTACATCCACTTTGGAAGACAGTTAGGCAGTTTCCTACAAAACTGAACATGTGCTTACCATACTTTGTGCTCTTTGGTATTATCCTGATTCATTGAAAACTTACATCCACATGGAGACCTGCACACTGATGTTTATGGCAGCTCTAATCACAACTGCCAAAAGCTGAAAGCAACCAAGATGCCCTTCACTAAGTGAATAGATTAATAAACTGTGATACACCCGGGCAATGGGATGTTATCCAGTGCTAAACAGGAATGAGCTATCAAGCCACAGAAGTACTTGGGGGAACACTGAACGCACAGCACTGAGTGAAAGGAGCCAGAGTGAGGAGACACATTCTGTGACGCCAACTACGTGGCGTTCTGAGAAAGGCAAAACTATGAAAACAGTAAAAAGCTCAGCGGTCACCAGGGGTCGGGGAGGAGGGGTGGGATGAATACACAGGGCACTGGGGGTTTTAGGGTGGTGTTACTATTCTGTATGATACCACAGCAATGCGTACCTGCTGTCTATTTGTCCAAACTCATACTGTACAATGTACAGCACAAAGAGCGAACCCTGATATAAACTATAGACTCCATAGAGTCACTGATTTTAACAAAGTTACCAGTGTGGTGCCAGCTATCAATGGCTGGGCAGTTTATATGGGCAGGAGAAGAGGTAGGTGGGAGCTCCGAACCTTCTGCTCAGTTTGTCAAGAACCTAAAATTGATTTAAAAAATAAATTTTATTAATTTTTTAAAGCACATCAAAGTTTTTACAGACCAAACATATTTGGCTGGTTTATTTCCATAGAAGAAATATGCATGGGTGCTCAAAATCTGCTTCTTATAGATTTGTTCAATTCATTCAACAATTAGTATTGTCTTTGGATGACAACATTTATTTCACATACAAGTCAAAACTCCTCTAACTGAAGAGAAACAACTGTCACTGAACTCTTTCCTTGACATTATTTTTCACATTAGACTGGTGATAGACTGTCCAACGAGAAACCCCTCACCTGTGAGGGCTGTGAAGCAGGCTCTAAGCCAAAGAAGATAATGTGAGTAAACTCTCGGGGTTTCACGTTCGAGGCTAGTTCAAACCATTACACAATGTGAGAATAGTTTTGCACAGTAACCCTGGTTCTGACCCTCTGTTTCTCGTAGCCCTCCTCCGCTCGCCTGAAGCATGTTCTTGTCAGGCACTGCTGTAGTCACTTGTGGCTGCTGTACCAAATTACCGCAGACTGGGTGACTTACAGAAAACAGAAATTTATTTCTCACATTTCTGGAGGCTGGACATCCCAGATCAGGGCGTTGGCATGGTCCGGTTCTGGTGAGGACCCTCTTCGTGGCGGCAGATTGCTGACTTTCTGTATTCTCACGTGGCAGAGGGCAGACAGGAAGTAAGCTGTCCCGTGGCTCTTACAAGAACACTGATCTCCTTCAGGAGAACCTTCTGGAGTCCTCACCACCTCTCACTGTTTGTCACATTGTGGGGGAAGGTTCCCACACATGGATTTGAAGGGGACACCGACAACCCACAAAAGTTACCAAAAACTAATCAGCTTGCTCGTCATCGTTATTATTGAATTGTGTATTTAAGATTTAGGGAGGTTCGCTTCTATTCCATTTTGTTTGTTTGTTGTCTATTATTTTTAGCTTCTGTAGTTGAATGAATCAGTATAAAGCATAACATTATTTCATATTCCTATGTGGGAAATGTTAATTCCATTTATATAGAGAAAGAAATATATTAAGAGGCTTTTAAAAAATAATTTTCACAAGAGCAAGAAATAGAATACATTAGGAGAAGTAAATGAAATCTTACTACTGTACCTGGAAGCACTAAGCCCTGGCCCGGACCAGACAGAGAGCAGCTGCTTGTATTTCCAGTGAGAAAGCTGTTTCTGATCTCTAGAAAAGGTGTATCTTTGGACCTCGGCAGGAATATGCTTCAGCAGGAAGATTCTAACAGGTAGTTTCATATGTTTGAATGGCAATTTATTTCTCCCATTTCACTGGGCAGAACTATGGTTCTCAAGTTTTAATGTGCAAAGGGCATATTAAAACAAGATTTCCGGGCCCCCTGCAAACCCTGACTCCTCCAGTTCAGTCGGTCTAGGTGGGCCCTTGCTTTTCTAGCAAGCTTCCAGGTTCCAATGCTCCCGGTCAGCGGAGCCCATATTGAGAAGCAGTGGGGTAGGATGTACTACTGACTGAAAGCCCGCATGCCCATAGAATGTGCTAACTTATTTCCTTATTCTCCGTCCAACAGAGACCTTCTTCTTACTCTACAGAAATAGCTCTTCAGATGTGAATTAATTTTTTAAAAGTGGGCTTGTCCTATATGGCAGTAACTTTTGTACAAGAAGAAAATATAGCAGAGGATCCTTGGATCGGAAGTAAGGACGTTTGCCTCGACCTTTTCACGTTTGTGGGCTCTGTGCCTTGGGATGATCAATTACTGTCAGAGTCTCACTTCCTTTCTCCATAAAATGGGATGATACCCATCCCCCAAAGCCATTGTGAGTGTTAAATGGGATGAGGCATGTACAAGGCAAAGTAATCTACAAATGTAACAGTTTATAATTATTGATTTGAGAATGAGTTACCATCTCCCAAACTCCTGATACAGAAAAGACTCATCATGGTGGGTGAGATTTGTTGACTGACCACAGTAAACAGTCAGTACATATTTGCAGAATGGTTAAATAAGACTCAGTTCTTTGGAAAATTTCTTACAATATGTAGATAAATTAGCAAAAAGAACTCTACTATTCACTTGAAACAGCAAGAACTAATTTAAGAGAAATTAATTGAATATAATTGAAAAAAGGATTTAATAAGTAGTTAACCCATATCAAGCTTCATGATTAGCCTTCCTCTGTTCATATTCTAAGTTATCTTCAATACCAAACACCCAAATTAATTCCCCATTTGAGACTCAACTGCTTCTTTGAAAACAAGTCCAAAAGAATAGAGAATTTAGCCTAGGTAACTCACCTTTAAATTTGAATCCGTTCGGTAAAAACCCTTGTACATTGTAATAGTATAAACTTCTAGTTTTAACTTGGTGATCTAAACAAAAAACTTAAGTGAAAAAAAGGAAATCACAGAACAATACAAATCTAGCAATAAAGTGTGTGTGATCTCATTTCTCTTTTAAAAATCCATTGTACCTGGCATATATGGAGAAGCGAAAAACAGGAATAATGTGTTGGTAGAAGTTACCTTTGAAGGAAAGAATGAAGGGAAATTTAACATTTTTTTCTACATCCATTTCTACATTGTTGATATCTTACACTGACACTCATGTACATAGGACTTGTGTGCTGAGCACAATTACAAAGTCAATGATACCTTAAGAAAATGAATACACTTTATAGGGGTCTCCTGTTTAGAAAGCAGTATTCTCCCACGTGATGAGTTTGCATTTCTTTTCCAAAATATCGGCCTGGGAAGGGTCATTAGGTTCCCCGTCCTTGCTGAAACAGAATCCCAGTCCACCACCTTTACATTATTTTTCCTTCCCACGCGGGCTGTGCGGTTCCAAGCTTGTCGTCACAGGGACCCCCGCGTGAGCGCTCAGTGAACATGATGTCTAATCAGCCACAACTTTCCCCGCAGGCTTCCTGTCTGTAATTCACTTCCCATTGATTCTCAGGGGGGTGATTTCTCAGTAAAAATACAGACGCTGTTTAATCAGGTCACTTGATGTCTTGAAATCCATAGGAAGATGGCATCGCAGGAGCACCCTGTCTCAGGGGTGGCTCTAGAAACTTCCCGCATTCTGTGCAGCAAGCCTTCTGGGAGCAGGACCTGCCCCAGGCAGACAGCCGGGTGGAGAAGCGCAGAGAAACAGAGCATGTAGAGGCCCCCGCGTCCACCTTAGATTTGAGTGTCAGGAGAGAAATCAGGATCGAGTCGAATGAGGGTAAAATGGAGCGAATGAATCAATGAGGGTGAGGAAGAGAAGTGATTGCATCCCATTTTGTAGAAAAGGAAAATTTCAGTGTCAATGAATCTAGCGCTGAAATTTAAATTATAATGTGAGAAAAAAAAGAGGCCAGAGATTGCTAATGTCGATCTGGGGAAGGATGTTACCACCCGCATGACCCCCAGTCGCCCCCTCAAAGCCGCCTCTCTTAGTGATCATATTCCACTGTCAGCGTTTGTCCTGTCGTCTCTCTCCATTCTAACTACCAGTTGTTCAAAGGCAGAAATGCAGCTCCGCATCTGTTTTGCAACAATTGTGGTACCGCCCAGACTTCGGGAATACCCCCATGTAGAATAAATGAATGACCGTCAATCATTTTGCTTAAAGTGCATTTCTGAGACAATCTAACACTGAAAGTTGTTCAGAGTTCTTTTAGAAAACTCTGGGATGCTTCCACATTGGGCCCTATATCTTTCAGTTCTATTATTTAGAATTCTGTATATTCTACTCTTCTTACAATTTCATTCATTTTTTTTCTTTATATGGAATCCCTCATGTATCCTGTCTTTTCATTTTTTTTCTCAAAGTGACTTCCAAATTCGCCTCCCTACTCTTACACTGTACTTCCTATTTGTCAATGCAGTAAAACCTGCCAGCCTCTTTATTTTGGTCCCGCTTTATTTTAAACCCAAATAAAATGAAATCAAAGGAAACTTGTCAAGGTAACTGTTGCGAAGGGGGCTCTGAAAGAAGATTGCTGCCAAGAGATGTTGTGTTTTTTTTTTTTCCCGAGCCAGAGAAAATCACTGTGATTTTGTTTTCCTTTGTGTGACTCCTTTTCTACACATTGATTGTCGCTGTGGCCAGTAATAGAAAGGGAAGGAGAAGCCATTTCATCACAGGCCTGGTGGCATGTAGGTGACTTGGGACACGGAGGAATTCCAGACCCACCCCCACAACAGAAGTCAAGAAACTAGGAGGCCAGGAAGAGACAAGGGAGGGACAATTGAGGGCCATTCTGAGCAAGAGATCACGGCTCATAAGCAGGTGCCAGATGGAAGTCCAATTAATTCAGACTGGAATCCTGGCCAGAAGAGAAAAGCTGTCAGTGTAAACGAATTAATTTTATAGACAATTGTAATGCCGCATGATCCTCCTTCACAGTTTCGGTACCAAACAACGGTCAGTCTTCAAGCCTGAAACCACACCGCCTTGTGGAATTATTTCTTCATAACCCCACAGTGATATGTTTTTGGTTTTTGGGTTTTTTTCTGAATTCCTTTATTTCTCAGGGTTTGACCCTCCCATGAGAGCCAGCAATTACTTCTTTTTGTTACGGTTACTTTTCAGATATGAAGTGTAACCTCTTCTGCTGGGTTATAAATTTCTTTTTTGAAATGTCTACATTGCTTGTCTCTTACATACTAAATATGAAATTACTGTGATAATAATGGTGATATAATCATATGATGATATCAAAAGCCCTCACAGGAATGATTTTGTTAGGCCGTCGCAACTCAAGTTCCAAATACAAAGCTGCTTTTCTCTAGAGCTTTGCTCAAAAGTGATAAGAACTAATGGCATGTCATTGGTTCATGGCAGGGGTTTATAATAAATATATTGTTAACCAGCCCCAGATACTTTTAAATTGCTGTTTTAATTCCTTAACACTATTAGTACCTCTGAAGTTAGTGTGTTCTCTTTTTTACTGTCTTTTTCCCCCACTACGCTGCAAGTTCTGTATGTGCACAGAACACCTCTGTCCTGCTCCCTGCTAAATC
This sequence comes from Mormoops blainvillei, assembly GCA_004026545.1. NCBI lineage: Eukaryota > Metazoa > Chordata > Mammalia > Chiroptera > Mormoopidae > Mormoops > Mormoops blainvillei. The sequence goes on along the minus strand of PVJD01006047.1, from coordinate 2 downwards.
TT